>CAUYLG010009862.1:0-61886 GCA_963573385.1 Cacajao melanocephalus
GGCCCACTTGGGGTCAACAGAGCCATAAATCGTTTGCAGAAACTAGAATTGACATAACACACAATGTCTCCTGAAGCCACACAATGTCTCATGAAACCTGTCATGCTTGAGCTCAGCGTCCTGCTCCAAATGTCAATAACAGTATTCTGCAGAAGTCATGCATCAACACTCCCCCCTTTCCCTCAGCTAAACAGCCTCCAGGTAAAGGTGAAACGTGTATGGGCTCAAGCTCAAAATGGCCACGGTACAGCTAAGCACCGTGAACGGGAAGCGATCCCCACACTGAACTATCATATGACCCCGTGATCCTACTTCCGGGTATGTGCAAAGGAGAACATATGAGTATGTTAAAGAGATACCTACATTCCCTCATGTTTTTACGGTACTATTCACAATCCAAGCTATTGGATCATCCTAAGTGTCCATCGCCACATGAATAGATTAAAAACAGTGAAATAAACATACACAATGAAATATTATTCAGCTAATAAAAAAGAATAAAATCCTGTCATTTGCTACGGCATCAATGAAAATGGAGGACATTATGTTAGGTGAAATAAGCAACCACAGAAACACAAACATCGCACGTTCTTACACATATGTAGGGGCTAAAAAAATAATTGAACTCAGTGAACTAGAGAGTAGAATGATGGTTACCAGAGACTGAATAAGGGTAGAGGGAAGGGGCATAAGGAACGGATGATTAATGGGGAGAGAAATACAGTTAGATGGAAGAGATAAGGTCTACTATTCAGTAGTACTATAGTAGGGATACTATAATCAACAATAATTTGTTGTATATGAAATTGGAATGTTCCTAACACAAAAGAATAATAAATGCCTGAGGTAATGGAAACCTTGATCATCCTAATTCTATTATTACTCACTGTGTGCTTACATTAAAACATCACCTGTACCTCACACATATGGACAACGATTATGTATCTATAATTTAAAATAAACATATTTTTAAAAAGTTAAAAATGAGAGCAATAAAAGCTGAAGCAAGAAATAATTAATTAAAAAAAATAGGTACACTAAATTGACTTGTGTTTAGAGAGGAGGGAAAGGACTTGTGTTAATAGGACATAAATTACTTTAAGGCATGAGATCCAGGAAAGAGCACTTGATTGTCAAATATCTGAATGTGGGGTTGTCTCACAAAATACACCGAGAGAAAATTTAATTCATGTGATGTCCTCAGTCTAACTGATATCACCTAATCAAACTGTAGCTAAGAAAGGTTTGGATTTATGTGTTATAAAGTCTCCTACATACATCTGAAACATTGACTATATCGGTATCTACACTGTGTTTGAAGGTTGTCTGTTCCTCATTATTTGTACTCTAAATCTCCCACCGTGAATAAAGTGACATGATTTCCTCTAAGGGCTACTACAAGCTTTTATGGTAATGGAAAGTTTAATTCAAACTTCTGACTTTGGGGAAAAAAATTATTTGTCTGATGTGTCAGAAATGAACAAAAGTGAACATTAAAACTATATGTTTAAGGAAATATTAGCCATTAAATTAACACACAAACACCACGGGAAACAACGTATATTCTTTAATTTCTTTTTGGTGAAGATTATTAGTATCCTAAAGTAGTCCCTCAATATAGATTTTATGCTAGTTCCTGACAGAAAACATAGAAGCTTCTTTTCCAATTGAGTGTAAGTAATGATATAGTGAAAATATTAGCATCCGTCAACAGTTTTTCAGTATGCTCAATATCCCTTTATTCATATTCTTAGAAAAGAGTGGCAATAGAGAAAGGGCTCACAATTAATGACACACACATCATAGAAAAAAACGAGAAACACATCATTTTAAATCTATTGAGCAGTGTGCTAGCCTAATAAGTTGTGGAAGAAAAAATAATAACTGATTCAAATCTAGGAACTGAATTTACCTTTTTAGTGATCTGTGCCTGCAAGAGGTAGGCTTCTCAACAAAGGCCACTTCATTAAATAGAAACATCAATAGTACAGTTTGAACGCGATGTTTAAAATTTCAGGTATGATGTCAAATCAAAGTGAATGTAGAGAATCCTTCCTGCCAGGGGGCATTGTTCCCCCATTAGATATACTTATTTTATCCTAAAATGAATGCAGGGAATTTTTGTCCTTGTGATTCACTCTTTTATCCTACGTTACATAAATCCTTATCTTCTTAGGGCACAATGAAATATGTAGTCTGTTTAATGTATTTTAACTGATATTATTCACTGTCTTGGAAAGAGAACTTTTGTTTTTCCCTAACCATACTGTTACTCTTCAGAGTCGGGAATTATATATCTTTGAATCCACATAGAATCTGTGAGTCTATACTCAGTAAGTGCTCAGAATGAGTACTTAGAATCATAAATTTCTTAGTCTGGCAAGGACTATGGAATAACACTGTCCAACTTCCCTCATCTTCCAAATGAAAAGCCTGAGACCAATTAAGTTTAAGTTATTTACTCAAGATTCCTCAGCTTTTAGTCTGATTGATATTTTTCTTTCAAAATAAAATTCAAAAAAATTGCACTTTTTACTGAAGGGTTTACCGAGGTGTTTCAGAATAACTACTTCTTTCTGAATACTTATTCCAAACAACCCAAATCACGATGCTTCAATAAAACCCCATGTCATGAAATAGCTATTGAAACAATCAAAATTTTCTAGAATTAAGGATTTGAGACAAAATCCCTCAGGTATAAATATATTATTAATAAACAAACATTACTTAGACACATGATTTATTTTTGACATCTTAATGTAACCATAATGAATATTCCTTGTAATATATTCTCACAGGATAATCTACAATTCTATTTCTTTTTTAAATTTCATCTTGGTCAGGAGAAAATAATTCTTGGCTGGGCACAGGACTCATTCCTGTAATCCTAGTACTTTGGGAGGCCGAGGCAGGCAGATCACCTGAGGTCAGGAGTTCGAGACCAGCCTGACCAACATGGAGAAACCCTGTCTCTATTAAAAATAGAAAAATTAGCTGGGTGTGGTGGCAGGCGCCCGTAATCCCAGCTACTTGGGAGGGTGAGACAGGAGAATCGCTTGAACCTGGGCAGCAGAGATTGTGGTGAGCCGTGATTGCACCATTGCACTCCAGCCTGGGCAACAAGAGCGAAAATCCATTTAAAAAATTTTTTTTTTGCTTATTATCCTGAATATTGACTAAAACATTTATACTCATGAAGCTTCAATTGGTCAGTAAATTCCCTAAAACTCAGTGGCATGGAACTAGTATTTCCTTTTTCAGTTTCAGATTAGAGTTCTGTGGCTTCAATGAGATGGCGCTAGTATATGTGTTACCTACGATCAGCAGGCAACTGCAAAAAAAAAAAAAAAATTGCACCTGACCAGTTACATAGGCAAAGAAGTCTTTCTTCAAGACTGTTGCAATAGTGGAGAAAATTTGAATTCAACTCCTAATACAAAAGGAACAACTGGGAAATTATACTCCACAGACACATAAGGACTCAGTGAGGAGAAAATTATTAACAGAAACTTGATTAGGTAGCAAGAGTGAAGGAGGTGAGGAACATGATTAGATATCAAGGGTGGAGGAAGAAAAGCTTCACTGCATCAAGGGTGGAGAGATTCTTAATCATCTGCTTTAGCAAAATTCTTTTCTGAAACTGGGCTCCTTATGTCAAGCATGGATACAAAGAGGAGGGTTAGAAAAAATAAGGGCTCAGTGGGTCCTGACCAAACTTTGGATAAACAGGAAGTCTTTGCCAGGGTTCAACAAGAGCCCTTGTTAGTACCCAAAACATGATTTTCTTGAGAGAGTAACAGAAACATAAAAGAAAAAGTTCTGTTTCACCTTGACTTAAGCCTTTGCTTGAGTCAGGTGTGCTGACATCCCATTAGCCAGAGTCAGTCACATGGTCAAGTCATAATGGCCTATGAAAGTAAACACCAAATGCAACAGGAGATAGAGGAGAATAAATATTTATGAAAGAATCATCCACATTATCCCTCAATACAATCGTTCTCCCTTTCAGGAGAAATATCCAAATCCAGGGCTTTTGGTGATGGAATAGCGGCGTTTTCACATTCAGGAACAAGCTGGCTGAAATTTTCAAGTTTCTTCATCTTCTATTTTACAGAAGCCTCTTCCTCCACACCTTTCTCTCCACCTGGTAATTTTCTTACTCATATTAACTTAGTATGTATAATAGAAAAATTCACTTTTCGGCTTTGCTTCTTAATCAGTTCATTCTGCTCTACATCAGGTTCCTTCTTTATTTTTTTGGTAATTGTTTCGGTGTCTGCCATAAAAAAAGAAATCATCTCAGAGGTCTAATTTTGACAGCAAAAGGGAATAAAACGTAAGAAATAATATACTCATAAATTAGTACAAATGTAGATATTATGGGGAAATATATTTAAAAATCAGGGGTACTTGTATAAGAAAAAGAACACAAAATTATATATATATAATACTAGGCAAGGTAAGTGGATGTTTATGCATAAAGAGAAAAAAACTCAACAAATTTTTAAAATTAAAAGCTAATGAATTAGAAAATTAAAAGCTAATGAATTAGCTGCCTGTCACACCACTCTATAACAAGATTTTTCCACTAAATGCTTATCTGAACAATTTCACAACTCTTCACAAAACAATGCTTTAATATAGTTGTATATAAAAATAATAAAAATATTATCTTTTTTTTCTGGTTAATTATATTAAGAATTATCTTTATGTAAAGGCATCAATATCTTAGGATTTGTGTCAAAATTGGGAAAAAGTTAACAATATCTTTATTATATAAGCTGTAAGATTTGGGCACTTTATTTAACATGTTTCTGAGAGAAGAGAGTATCTGCTTTCTTCAGGCCTCTATGAGAAATAAATCCTCCTATTATAATTTTTATGATTAATAATTAGACAAGCATTGCATTGCCAGGCTTTTGGTTTCATATATATGACTTCAAGCTCTGCTATTTTTCGTAGCACTGGTTGAGTCAGTATAGCAGGTATTTTAGAATATTTCTAAAATTCATTCATATTATGCATGATTAGTACTATACAAGGCACCAGTGAAGAAAATGGGTTCTCCATTACAAGCCTTTTTTTCATAAAATTTAGAAATGGAATACCTTCATCCAAATTTATGAATTGTGAGTTTGGGGCCTACTACAGTTTGAATGTCCTCTCCAAGATTCATGTTGAAATTTAATTGCCATTGTAAAATTATCAGGAGGTTGGACATTTAACAAGTCATTAGAGCCCTGAGGGCTTTATGCTCCTGGGTAGATTTAATTCCTTAATTAAATGCTTTTGGGAGTCGGCCCTCTTTGCCTTTATGCTTTCTGCCATGTGTTAATACAACAAGAAGGTTTTTACTGGTTACTGGCCTTGATCTTGAACTTTTCAGCCTCCAGAACTGTGAGCTAATAAATTTCTATTCATTATAAATGACAGAGTCTCAAGTATTCTGTGTCAAAATATGTGAAGGTGGAGAAACTCGGAGAAAAGTAAGAAGCAAGTGGGAAGTAAAGGAATGTATGTCATCATTAGATTCAACATTTTATTTCATGTAAATTAAATTTGTCCTATAGATTTCATTATCTTTCACTATTTAAAAATAAATCAAAGTGTCTTTCAAATGCATAAACATATCTATTTCTATATTATTAAAATATTCTGTTTAAAATCTCCTGAAGGACTAAGACAAAAGCATAACAGTAATTCTAAGGAAGGAAATATGAATGGAGACTAAAAATTGAAGGAGATTTTCATAAAATTAACTAAAATGCAATTAACATTAAGTCAAATAAAGCCACTCACAGATGTTTCTCTTCAAGTGGGCCTGCAGAATATCTAAACAAGGACGAGAGTATCGGATTGGATTAGCCTGCTCATATAAATCAACAACCTTAAAGAGGAGATGTGAAAATCACTGACTCCTCACAGAGATTTTCATGTAGAGAAACAAGAACAGCCTTACATATAAGAGTTATTGACTTAAGACAGTAACATATTTAGAGATTCCCTACAGGGAGCATGAGAGTCATACTCTTTTTGACACAAGAAAATGAGGACTTGTTTAATGAGTGTAATTTTAGTTTTGCAAGACAAGAAAATTCTGAAAATTGATTGCACAACAATGTGAACCTACTTAACACTGCTTGAACATGCATGTAAAAATGGTTAAGAATTACTTAACCATTTTATGTTATATATTTTTCTGTTATGTGATTTCTGTTATGTGTTTTTTTAACCCCAATACAAAAACATGTTTTGCTTCCCCAAACTCTTGGCAGTATTGTTTAAAATGGTCACCTTCTTTTCAGGCTTACTATAAGATACCTTTTTGTTTTTTTTCTACTTTCTAGCAAATCTGCTGTAGCCGTAAGCCAACACACAGTAGCAGATCAAAGCATGTGCCCTTTTAGTACATACTTTTAATAATGCTCAAAGGAAAGTAGTTCCAAGCTATCTCAGGCCTCTTTGTAGTCTGCATTCAACAGAAATGGTAATTATAATTGTAAATTATCTAGAGTCGTAAGAGTATATACTTGTTTTATTGGCCAGTTGAAGGAAAGGAGCAATAATAATTTAAGGTCTTCATCCATTTAAGAAGAGCAGGCTTGAAGTTAAGTGCTCATTTTTTCAGAGATCTTCAAAATATATTATCACATAGTATTTCTGCATTATGATAACAGACACTGAAAGTACATTGGTGATTGCCATTTGACCCTGCTCTAATCTGACACTGTCTTTGTGTTTTCTATTCAAGGGTCTTCTAAATTAATGAACTGCTCACTAACACAACTCAGTGTTATCAGGTATAGTTATGTGGCAGAAGTAGTCCTTATTCACAAACATCTGTTATCTCCCTTCTCCTAGACACTTTCCTTGGAAGTAGGCACACCCATGTAGCAACACTTTATTCAACGGCATTTAAGTAGAGGTGTGTAGTTCAATTATCATCCTGGTGCATGATCAATTCCCAGCATTCTCCATCATACCTTTTTTCCCCATTCCACTGATTGGTGTGATGAGGCCTGCTGTGATATTAGAAGCCACATTTTGAAAATTGAAAAGAAGGAAATACTATTTTATTGTGCTTGAAGCATTATATATCTTGGTTTCTATTTCATAGCATTTTAGATTACCTTAAAGAATTCAAAGTTGAAATAAGCAAGCCCGTAAGCCCACAGAGCAGGAGGGATTCAAGTATAACTCCCCCACGTTACAATCCTAGTTATCACGGATCATTGACAAGAGGCCTATAAAACTGTGCTTAGGTCTTGGTAGACTGTCTTTTGTGACTCACTGTCTAAAGGCTACAGGACCATACTAAATGATAAGCATTAGAAATGGTATGATACTAAAATCAGAAGGGAAAACAGTAGGTCAATATCTTTTGTCTGCTAAAATCTGTCTGAGAATAGCAATTGCACATCCTCCTCACCTCACAAATAAATTTTCTTGTGTAAAGATAACTGCGTGTGTATGTGTGTGTGTGTATGTGTGTGTGTGTTTAAAAAAAGAGAGAGTCAGTCTTAGGTTCTTGCAGACAGTGAGGCAGAGATTTGAATACAAGAAGTTTATGGGAATGTAGTCTGAAGTTCAACCCCTGTTGACGAGTAAATAAGAGGATCGGACAGAGGGAGAAGTTGAATTGCAATGCAATTTCACCAGAAGTCTCAGCAGGGCACACAAAGAACACAAAAGTCTGAACCTAGAATTGTTCTTCAGGAATAAATCAATGAAGGCAAGCAAATCAGACTTTCATACATTTGCGTCAGCCAGTCACTGTGTGTGGGCTCTCCATTGGGTGGATAGTTTATTCTGAAGATATTTTTCAGCGTTGAGTACCCCAATAACGCCCTATTTCACCCACTACTGAGAGAATTACTGACACTTTTAAGAAATATGTGTATGGGGTACTCTAATTGATGATAATCCACTTCTGCTTATTCTTGTCAACCAGATACCATTATCATTATGAGTAGCTGTACTATTTAATTTAATGCAGAAAGGACTAGAAGGGATAGAAATTTTATCCACAAGATACTTGAATATATTGTTCAGACTATTTCCTAATGGTGAGCAACAGACTGAGAAAGAAAGAGAAATGAGTTTGAGACCGTCCTCTGAGACAGTGCCTGTGATAAGTCATCAAATAACCCAGAATAGATCTATAAGATCTTCAGTAATTATTTACTAATTGAAAAAAATAAGTTTAATCTATTTGAAGAAACTGTGTTCACTTCTATATCCTGTATCATAATTTCTCACATGGAGTAGGCCATCCAAATATTTACTGTGTGCTGGATTCATATTTGTAGTAGAAATTTGATTATGTATAACTGTATCTGTATTTCGTGCAGTATGCTTGACTAACACAGGAACTTTTCTTTTCTGGAGCATGTTGATGTGAATTTGGGAAGGGAGCAATGTGTGTGATTTAATTTTGCTCACCCAAGTTATCTTAAACTCACCAATTTTAAAACAGAATTTTAACTCTGTCAAGAAAGTCCAAACTTTGTATCACAGCTATTTTCCTTCTTCCAAGGCCTCCTTGTTCGCCCCCTACCCCCACTCCCTCCACTCCCCAAGGAAGCTTCTTAGTGCAGAAGGAAGAAGAAACAACAGGGAAGCAATGAACCCTCCATGGTCAATCTATTCTCAGTGACTTCCCTGGGACCAATAGGACACGACTATTTCAACATTGTAACTAGCATTACTAACTTCTTGGTCTTGGTAGGAATTTGAGCATATACATCCCTCTGAATTAGTCTGTTTACCATTCTTTGGCATCTAAAGGTAAGAGCCACTTAGTCAGAATCTTCTTTTCTCCTAGTCTGTTTCATATCCTATGATTCTACATCTAGTTCTGCCCTACATCTGATTGTCTGTCCTATAGAATAATGGGAATGAACTACAGAACACCTGCCCAGATGCTACTGTAAAACTTAACTGATTGACCACTTAGTGCTTTGTCAGAGGTATAACAAACTGACAAATCTGTGGTCCTTCTGGTACACAGTCTATCATTTTATATCCAAATAGTTTGAATATCACTAACTGTGACGCTTGTACCTTATGCATACACACAAAGTTTAGGGTCATCTAAATATACATTAGCATATTTAGCTAAACTAATCATAGCTGTAATAACACAGACATTGGCACACCGTAAATATTTATTGATAAATATGTTAAATAGCACAAGGTGGATGATGACGCTGGTGTTGTTCCATCATTGATTTCTATTCAGATTGACCTTATTAATTAACAAACTCTACTTGGGAATTATTAGTTAGCTATAAATATAGTTAAATGTAATAGCATCTGCTCATATTTCTTAATAAAATGTACAATTATAGAATAAGACTTTGTAAGTTTCTTAATATAATCAGATGCATGATTTCTATATGTCCTTAAAAATGTATAAAAAATCAGTAAATTGGTATATTGGTTTTAGTGGACCCATATTTACCCCTGGATGTTGCCATATTTTTATTTGTTTATATAAAAAAGTGTCATATTGACAAAAAATCCTAATTGATGCATATGGACCCATAAAATCAATATTATTTAAAATACGCAAAAGCAGCCAGGAGCAGTGGCTCACGCCTCTAATACAGGCACTTTGGGATACCGAGGTGGGCGGATCACGAGGTCAAGAGATCCAGACCATCCTGGACAACATGGTGAAACCCCGTCTCTACCAAAAATACAAAAATTAGCCGGGCATGGTGGCACGTGCCTGTGGTCCCAGCTACCCGGGAGGCTGAGGCGGAAGAATCGCTTGAACCCAGGAGAAGGAGGTTGCAGTGAGCCGAGTTTACGCCACTGCACTCCAGCCTGGTAACAGAGCAAGACTCCGTCTCAAAAAAAAAAAAAAAAAAAAGCAAAAGCAACTTTCTGGAAATCACATGGCTTTTTAAGTACTTTTCATCTGTACATTTTTGCCATTTTTTTATTGAGATAAAAAGAAGTACCAACATTTGAGTTAGCTACATCTAGAATTTATTGTCATCCCTGTGTTGACTACGACTTTGTTCTGTGTCTACAAATAGAAGTGTAACTGAATAAATAGCGTCTATGTGAGAAATACTGTGATTTTGATGGGGAAGTAGACCAAGGGCAAATACATGTGATAGCCCTTAAAGCACCAACTTGAATGCAGCTCATGTAAGTCCAACTCATGTACCATCGGCCCACAAAAGTCACATGGCCAAGCTTGATGTCCACGGCATGGTAGGGTAGACACCTCCCATAGGAGCTTTGGCTGTTGCATGGCTAGAGGCCGGGATGTATAATCATCTGACAGCTGTGGAAATAATGACTTGGAATAATGTGACTACAAATTAAAAAGAAGAAATTCGTGAATCTCTATAAAAGTCAAATAAAAATAACTTCATTTGTTAGATATAATACATACAATATTTCATTCTTAATGTTTCTTTTTCAAAACCAAGAGAAACTATTCAAGGTAATTGACTCAAAACCAGAAAGTCTTACAATTCACTTCATATGATAGCCTATTTTGAAAGCTTCCAGGTTTTTTTATTCTTGAGGTCAAAAATTGAATGACCAGAGAGATATAGATTCCTTTGTAAGGCTCTGGAACACTTACTATATAGATTTTATAAACATTGGGGGTGTTAGAGAAGTGAAAATTTTCTTTTCTCTATGAGATCAAAAACGTAGAACTCCTGTGATTTTTGTGTTCCATAAAATCCTACTGAAAAAAACATAAAGTTTGGCTTCCTTGCACAGAAAACTATCCTCTGAACAGATAAGGAGAAAATCTGAACTACAAGAACTCAGACATCTCTATAAGAAATAGTATCAAAGATAGTGACACGGGTTGCCTTTTGAGAGAAAAACCTGCATATTAGGAGATAGAAGAACATGTTCTTTATTTACATACCATTTTGTGCATTTAGAATAGGGCATTAAATACATGTATTATCTGTTCAAAACATAAATACAAACAAGCAAAAATAAGTAGATAACTGTATTGACTTACACACTTTCAGGAAAGCTCTTCTTCTTTTTTTTTTTTTCTCTCACATCCCTATCTTCTTTCTCACTTTACCTTTATTGCTTTGATAGTAGATTATGGAAGTTTAATTAGCCATCAATTATATTTCTTATTAAAATGCTACCAAAACAAATGGCTTATGTTTGTTTTTGTTCTCTTGTTCTCTCTCTCCTTATTTCCCTTTCATCATATTTTTCTAAACTTATTCTATTCTAGAAGTATTTTAAGACATCTAATACCTGATTAGTACAATCTATCTTAAAATTCAAAGGTTGAAAATGATTTTCAAGAAGGCACTTCTGAGAGAATGTAGATAGTGTGGGAAAATGAAAGGAAAAGATACATTCTAAGGAAGGTGATTTATTGCTGATGTACAGATCTAAACTGAACGTGATCAGACTTGAAAAAAATATAGCCGCTATTTCATAATACACAAAGAGAGGATGTGTTTTGATGCTATTCAACACATCTAAAATAACTGGTAGGCTCAATACACACTTCCATTTTTTACCACTTCTTCTAACTGCAAATATGAATTTCACCAACCCATACAATTCTTCTAAGTGACTGAAAAAATTCAAGTAATAATTTCCTTTTCTAATACAGGCATCCAGGTATGATCAAGCAAAAATGATGATGATGTAGTTTCAGGCTGAAGCTAATTAATATTTGAAAATTACAAAAAGGAGCAATGTGGCGTGTAGTTATTATGTATTTAAAGACTGTGAATGAAAATTTTTCTGCAAACCAATTTTACTTGTACAAGAAATTTCATGATAGCTTAGTTATTATTGTGAAATAATTGGCCAGGCACAGTGGCCAATTACACTTGTAATCCCAGCACTTTGGGAGGCCGAGGCAGGTGGATCACCTGAGGTCAGGAGTTCGAGACCAGCCTGACCAACATGGTGAAATCCTGTCTCTACTAAAAATACAAAAATTAGCTAGGCCTAATGGTGACACACCTGTAATCCCAGCTACTCCAGAGGCTGAGGCAGGAGAATTGCTTGAACCCCGGAGACGGAGGTTGCAGTAAGCCAAGATTGCACTCCAGCCTGGGCAACAAGAGCGAAACTCTGTCTCAACAAAATAAATAAATAAATAATTGTTGGTTCTACGTAGACAGTAGTTAAAAGTGTTCGAAAACAAGTTCCTTTTTGTTTTTAGTATATTGTCAGTAGTATATTGTCACTACTCAATCAGTATGAAAATCTTCAATCAAGTTATTAACTATAGATATAATTTTAAAAATGATAATTTCTCAAATTCAATGTATAAATAACTAACACCTGCTTTAAAAATACCTACAATATCCTACTATATTTACTGAAAACTAGAAACTCATGGTAGTATTTGCTGCATGCCAAATCATACCAAACTCTAGGGGCTTAAAGTAAGACCCATTTGTCTATCTGGCTCATGATTTTTAGGTTGGATATATATTCATTTTTTACTTTTCTTTTCACTTTTATTCTTTGTTTGTCTTTCTTTTATTTTCTCATTTTCCTTTAGAATTATTTGGGATATTAACTGATTTATCTCTCACATTTAATTTCTCATGCAAACTTTTATTCCCCTGGTGTTTAGAGTACCTGGATTTCAGCCAATCAAACTTGTAAGTTAGAAGGGTGTTGATTTCTCCGCTCTGGACAACAGAAGACTGATTATAGCCAGAGCGGCTCATAGGCATACATTATAGCTGTCATTCTTTCATTTCTATTTTCATTTTTCTTACTTCTGTTTTTTTTTTCTTTCCTTCCTTTCCACATTTTCCTATAGCATTATTTGGGATATTTACTAAGTTATTTCTCACATTTGACTTCCCATGCAAATTTTTATTTCCTTTGTGTTTACAATGCTACAATTCTTGCCAAATAAACTTTTTACTTCACTCTGTAGTCTACTTTATGCATGACATTTAATTTACCCTCTATAACAGCGAATGGCTTATTCCAAAAGAGTTCTTTATACACAACATGGGTGCAAGCATGACTTTTCCCCAATCAGGATGTAAAAAGTGAATCCTGTAACTATCTCCCACTGGGAACCATTAAGCTGCTATAATAGTAGTTCAGAGTCAGCTTTCTCGCCTGTAATATTAAAGATCACCCTCTATTCCCCAAAGAATATCTTAAGTTGAGTAGTAACTCTCACTTGGCAACCGTAAGTAACAGCTCTTAGCAAAGCTATTTTAAAAAGCACTTGCTGATAGATCTTGTCCTCCTATTGCCATATGGACTACAGCTCTTATCACAAACTGTGTCAACAAATAATTAACCTACTAAATGGTAAGTGCAGTAAGGGAATACAGTGAAATACAGAAAGAACTCAGATATTTTAATAAAAGTGTGCTGCATTTCTAAACACTGCAATAGCAAAAAATAAAAGCAAAGAGATAAGAAAAGCTTCCAACTAAGTATTTTCATAAAGGATATTGAAAAAGAACAAGGCTTGTCACAAAAAATAAAACCTCAAGTAATTTTTCTGTTCTCACAACCAAAGAGTTAATGTCAAATAACGAAACATTGAATTCGGATTTGGCAGGCTTTTATACAAATCTCAGGTTACTCTGCCATTAGGGGAGCTATGGATATCAGAAAGAGAATATTCTTGCCTCATTAATTTTCTTCATTTGTTCCCTGAAATCTATGGCTTATTTTTAGGAAAAAATGATGCCAAGATATTCAGAGTGTGTAGAATTTGTCATCTTCTACTTTAATTGATTTTCTATAAAGGTGCCAAGGCAATTCAATGGGAAAAAGAAAAGCTTTTTTCAGCAAGTGATGCTGGGGAAATTAGACATCATTATGCAAAAAGATAAATTTAGCACTTTTTTTCATATAAAAATTTATTTAGTAACAGATCATACCCTTAAATGTAATACCTAAAACAGTAAAACATTTAGAAGAAAATATAGGAGAACATATTTGTGACCTTGGGTTGTGGGGAAAGTCCTTATACACAGTACCAGAAATACAAACCACATTTATAAAGTAATTACAAAGCAAACTTTAGCATTTCAAAAGTCATCATTAAGAAAATTAAGACGGGAAGAAAATATTAGTGAACCATAATTCTCTTAATTATCAAAATATGCATAGAACTCTTACACTGATAAGCCAAATTCCAATTAAAAATTAGCAAAAATTCAACCATTTCACCAAAACAGATGTATTAATGGCTAATAACCACTTGAAAAAATACTCAACATGATTAGTCAGTAGAGAAATGCCAATTAAAACATGATAAAATAGTACTTTGTCCCATTAGAATGGTGGTAATAAAAATGACAGACAATACCAAATGTTGGCAGCGATATGGCAACTGGAATCCTCTTACACTGCTGATGGAAATGTAAACTGGTACTTTGGTGAACAGTATGGCAGTTTCTTTTTTAAAAACTGATTATCAGCTTACCTTAAAACTCAGTGATCTCATTCCAAGACACCTTCCCAAGAAAATAAAATGTCTGACAAAGGCTTAAATGTGACACGGCAGCCTTATTTTTTTTTCTTTTTTCTTTTTTTTTTAAATTATATTTTAAGTTCTGGGGTACATGTGCAGATTGTGCAGGATTATTGCACAGATACACACATGGCATGGTGGTTTGCTGCATCCATCCCTCCATCATCTACATTAGATATTTCTCCTAATGTTATCCCTCCCCAATCCCCCCACCCTGTGCTAACCCTCCCCTAGCCCCCCATCCCCCAACAGCCCCCAGTGTGTGATGTTCCCCTCCCTGTGTTCATATGATCTCATTGTTCAACACCCACTTATGAGTGAGAACACGTGGTGTTTGGTTTTCTGTTCTTGTGTCAGTTTGCAGAGAATGATGGTTTCTTGTTTCATCCATGTCCCTGCAAAGGAGATGAACATTTTTATGGCTGCATAATATTCCATGGTGTATATGTGCTACATTTTCTTTATCCAGTCTATCATTGATGGGCATTTGGGTTGGTTCCAGTTCTTTGCTATTGTAAACATTGCCACAATGAATCGTTCTACTATAGAGACCCATGCACACATATGTTCATAGCAGTCTTATTTATAATAGTGAAGAAATGGAAACAATCAAAATATTTATTAACTAGTAAATGGATGAACAGAACATGGGAGCAATATCCAAGCAATGGAATACTATATACATCCAAGAAATGGAATATGATACAATACAAATGGAATGAATACAGATAAAGCTCAAAAATACGATGTTAGTTTAAAGAATCCAGGTACAAATGTTAACATATTGTACAATTCCATTTATATTAAATGTCTAGAAAGGTAAACCTATATAGATAGATAAGTGGTTGCCTAGGGTCCACCAAACTGGCACCAAGGATCTTACTTGGGTGAAGTGAATGTTTTAAAATTGGATTGTGGTGATAACTGTACAAATGAGTGAACTTATTAAAATTCATTCCATTACACTTTTAGAATGAGTAGATTTCATGTTCTGCAAACAATAACACAATAAAGGTAATACAAATAAGGGATATCAGGAATCATTTGAATTGCTTCCAAATTGGAGCTGTCAAGCAAATGAGAATTGTCATTGGCATGTACGTTATTGGCTTGATATTAGCAGAGAAACAATTCTTGTCATTCTACCATTCTGCAGATATGAAGTTTTTACGTTTGAAATATATGTATATATGTGAATATATGTCGATATATTTGTGTGTATGTGTATATAAGGGATTTTTTTGTATCTTCATGCAGATGATTTTATCTTTCGATTATTCCATTTAGGTGTTGGAAGGTCGACCTAAATCTGTAACTTCTGCCTATTGGGTATCATTTTGCACTTTGAATCCAAGCAGACCTTGTTGGATGCTTATTCCACAAGAAAAAGAAAAAAACCCTTAAAAGAATGTGCTTATTGTCTCGATTAAACCTTCTTTTCTCCAAATGTTCTTCATTATAGTCTTAGATGTTTCTGGACAACTAATATATATATATTTTCTGAACTGTATTTCTATTCATTTTGCTTCCAGTTGTCTTTTTTTAAAACAAATCTCACATTACTTTAATCATAAAGAGTTTATAGTGAAATAAAACTCTCTTGATTATCCTCACACATAATTATGTTTCGACAGCTCTTCGTCACCCAGGACTTGTAGATTTGACTTAAGCAACAGTAAAGAAATTTGACATTCTAAAAACGGTCATTTTGTAATGTAGTGATTTCCAGTATCCCTTAAAAGTTTCCTCTAATCATCTTTTTTACTGCAAATGGAATGAAATTTGCTTGGTCATTTATCAGAAAATATGCCTATCCTTGGGTGCCCTTGACATAAGTATGCTGACTTTGAATTGGCTATTTATCATGTAAAGCCCTCAGAGATCTCAAAGGCGCAGAGGCCTATGTATTGCCATGTTCAAGTAAAATCCAGTACATTTACTCTAGGATTGAATAGAATAATGCTATAATAGATACCCTTGTATTGGGTTTGTATTATGTTGGCTCATGTTTAATACCTTTATTTTGCATTGTATTATGATGAGGCACACTCACCCGTCTCTCTCTACTTCAAGATTTTATTATTTTTCAAGAGTAGTCTTGGGACTTTGGCTTAGATGATATGATACAATGCTGAGTGGATAATATCACTAAAATGGGAAAATGACCTTTATTTGCCCACTGCCTTCATTTTTTAAAATTATGTTTCAATTTAACCTTTTCCAAGATTAGATATTTGTGAGTTTTTTAAAAATGGGGTCATTTTAGAATTGTTTAATTATATTATTTAAAGCCAGTCTGAGTTGCAGGATCAAATAAAGACATACAATAGCCAAACACGAAATGGAAAGAGGCTTCTTAAGACTACTGGTCTCTGCAGGATGTATGTTTGATTTCACACAGGAATAGTCAGGAAGAAGAATCTGGGAATAACACACAGCCTTAGAAATTTCAAAACTTATTTTCATTTCTATTTTTTTTCTCTCCCCACTTATATGTAATTATATACAAACACAATTTCCTCCTTTCTTGTTGGAGAATTTCAGTGTCAGATACTCACAATTATGTTCTATATTATATAGTAATATATACATTAATAAATATATTCATAACATTAATATATAATAAACATATGTTAACACATGTTAACCAAACTTATTCATTTATTCATTTGTCACGACATAAGTCCTAACTGTAACCAGTCTGGTTTACAGTAGCTTCAAGACTAAGTGGATCTTCCCACCTCTCCAGATTATACTTTTTTTAAGGAACCATTTTAAAGCCAGTTATATTTTGTGGTCTTCCCTAGCAACCTCAGAACATATCAGTATCGCTAATATTCCTTGTATCTCTCTTTTTTACATACTCACTAATACCCATGGCTGTTCCCAAAATGTAGTTTGTCCTATTTTTTTTGGAGCAATGGGGTGGTAGGTGAGAGTTGGGATTTCACTGGCAGCTCTCAGGCTAAGTAGAAAGTTTTCCCAGTGAGTGCTAAATCTGATAATTCAGTTTTCACAGTCATCACCTGGAGAAAGAAGAGAGAGGCATTAGAATCACACCCACCAAGTATAAATCATGGTTCTGAATCCTGACACTGATTGTCAGGATTCAGTGTGACCTTGAACAAAAGAATATTTTTCTTCTTTTTTTTTTTTGAGACGGAGTTTTGCTCTTGTTGCCCAGGCTGGAGTCCAATGGCACGATCTTGGCGCACTGCAACCTCTGCCTCATGAGGTCTAGTGATTTTTCTACCTCAGCCTCCCAAGTAGCTGGGATTACAGGTGTCCACCACCATGCCCAGCTAATTTTTTTTTGTATTTTTGGTAGAGACGGGGTTTCGCCGTGTTGGCCATGCTGGTCTTGAACTCCTGACATCAGGTGATCCTCCCGTCTCCGCCTCCCAAAGTGCTGGGATTACAGGTGTGAACCACCGTGCCCGGCCAAGATTATTTCTCTTCTAACTAAGCCTCTGTTACATCACCTATAAAATGGCAATGACATTTTTCTTCCATTGTTGTTGGGGCTTTTAAATAAGATAATATTCATCACAAGCATATATAAGGACTTTGAAAATTATGCGTTCCCTATAAGGCTGATTCTCATGTACATTTCTAGTCAAGTCAGCGAGAACATCTCATCTCTACCCATTTGCAACTCTGCTGAGTCTGAGGGTCATTGTTTTATGACAATGCTTTCCTTTTCAAATGTTATACTTATTTTTATTCCTAATGGAGATGGATTTATGATCTGGAAAAAGTTTTTCATTATAAGAATACTAAGTTTGTATATGCCCTTGGTTGGATATGTAGTTGGTGGTAAAATATGTAGTTGCTGTACACTTCTGAGAGCTGAAGCCTTTTTCTTTGGTTCCCAAAGATTATAGTGTTCACTATTTCATAGTTACCATTTGCCTTAACAAAGCAATGTATATTATAGAATTCAACGATTACTCATTGGATGGATTTTTAAAACATCAATCAATTCTTGCGGGGAAAATGCTGTTTTTTATTAATCAAAATGATTTGCACCATTGAAATGAGTAACTCTATGCTGTTGTATCACATAACAGTAAAGAAATATGAAAGACAAGCATTAGAGGTTAATGATGACAAAACAGAGTTCAGCTGCCATAGCCTAGATCCTAACTCCACTGGTACTATGTGACCATGGAATACTATTCTCTTTTGTAAACTAGAGAAAATAATAATAGCACCTTCATACGTGGTGTGAAACTGTAAGTAAAATATTTAATAGGATTCCTGATGCCTAGTCAATGCTCAGTAAATTAATCCATTTACTATTAATAAGGGATGTCATCATAATTAATTATTACTGCTATTAGATAACTAGCCCTGTCTCTATTTTCTGCTCTGCTCTGGGGCAACAGGCTCCACGCAGTAGATCATCAATGGTCAGCTCATCCTAGTCTATCTGGATGTTACTCCTTAATCTGAATCTAAATGCCAAAATACTCAATATCACAGATCTGTGCATCTATCTTCTCTTTCCTTCTGTCCCTTCCTTCCTTCCTTCCTTCCTTCCTTCCTTCCTTCCTTCCTTCCTTCCTTCCTTCCTTCCTTCCTTCCTCCTTTCCCTTCCCTCCCTTCCTTTCTCTTTCTTTCTTTCTTTTTTTCTTTTCTTTCTTTCTTTCTTTTTCTTTTTCTCTTTCTTTCTTTCTTTCTTTTTCTTTCTTTCTTTCTCTTTCTTTCATTCATTTCTTTCTTTCTTTCTTCTTTCTTTCTTTCTCTGTTTGAGTCTTGTCTGTCTCAATATCACACATCTGTGTGTCTATCTTCTCTTCCCTTCTGTCCCTTGTTTCCTTCCTTCCTTCCTTCCTTCCTTCCTTCCTTCCTTCCTTCCTTCCTTTCTTCTTTTTTTTTGACAGAGTCTCATCTATCTCCCAGGCTGGAGTGCAACAGTTCAATCTTGGCTCACTACAACCTCCCACTCCCTGGTTCAAGCAATTCTTGTGCCTCAGCCTCCCGAATAGCTGGAATTACATGCACACACCACCACGCCCAGCTAGTTTTTATATTTTTGGTAGAGACTGAATTTTGCCATGTTGGCCAGGCTGGTCATGAACTCCTGGCCTCATGTGACCCACCCACTTCGGCCTCCCAAAGTGCTGGGATTATAGGCATGAGCCACTGCACCTGCCTCGGCCCTTGTTTTTGACATAAATATTATCCCATGATATCACATGACAGCTTACATTTTATTAAACTCTCTGATTTCAGTTGCAGATCCACATGGCTGTGATTCGCTGTTTAGCTGATGGTGAATTTCTCACGTGTGGTTTGTCTTTGCCTTCTGTCCTCAGACTCTTTCTACACTAAAGAGGGCAATGATAAAAGTCACGGTGCCTACATGTGTATATATATTTCAAAAGACAGCACAGTTACATCCCTGAGGGGACCTTAGGCCAATGAAGGAAGGAGTTTTCTGTCTTTTGCTTGGAACATTCTGAGAGATATTCTGTATGCCTCTCCAGAAATCCCAGTGCAATCAAGCCATGTTACAGCGGCCACCTCAATGCAGCCCCTTTACACTGGCTCTGAAGATAATCTGATACATAACCTACGGGTCTTTCATTCATCGTCTGCTTTGATGGGAATACAAGCAAAACGAACCATTCACAAGATCTAAAACACTGAACATTTAGTATTTCTTTCCCCCACAATATACATCTATAATTAAACAAATCTTCTCAATGAATCTAATGCCTTTTCTTGTTTTCATTTATTTTTTTCTCTTTCAATTCATTTCAGTTGAATGTGTACAACATATGAAATGACAAAACACAGATAAAGAAAATATGATCTTTTCTCTAGACATGCAGACCACCTGGTAGGCAACTTCATCTCTTTGTTGTTTTGGGGTCAGAAGAGAATGTGGTAAATTTTTTTACTCTTCAGAATTATCACTGGCCTCTCTGTGATCCTCTCTAGGAAGGTTATGTACCTCTGTCATATTGACCTTTTGCTTAGCAATGTGTATGTGATTTTCTTTGGTCAAGGATATATATACAGAAGCGGTGTCAGTCACTTCAGAGCAAAAGTTACTGTTTTTGTTGCCTGAATGAGAATTCCCTTGTTTTTATATCTTCTTTCCTTCCCTCTTTGAGGACATTGGAAAAGCCCCATGGGTCTGGCAGTAAAAAAGTTGTGAAACAAATATTCTCAATTGTTTGCATATAGTTGTATCAAATTGTATACAGTTGACCAATAATATGTGGAGAAGATAGAGATACTCATTAAGAGACTGCTACAAACCTCTTGGAAGTAAAAGATCAGTCAGTGCAATGCAATGACAATAATGGAAAAAGTAAATGATAAGATGATGCTTTTAAATAGTATGTAGGAAGTAAAACTGATGGAACCTGAGTCACTGGTTATAAGTATAAGGATAACAATACTTGAACAGTGGCTCATATTACATCATGTTTTAATTTTTCACAGCCTTGTGATGAATTATCCTTTGTTTATTGCCCTTTGATCTCTTCCTTGCCAACAGAACCATCTTCTAGCACAATTTTGATGATATCATTCCTTTTCTAAACAGCCTCTCATGGCTTCCATTGATAATAAATTAAGTTTGATGTCTTTAGCCTTAATTATCAGTCTTAGTGTTTTTAATATCCATTTTTATCTTTAAAGTCTTTATTTTCTTAAACAAATGCTATTGATTTATTGTATTTCCGCAAAAGTAATTTTTGAGTTTCCAGGCAAATGCCTTGTGGTAGTCATTATATTTGCTTTAATGGTTGTTTTTCTACCTCTGCTTACATTAATTGTAACTTTTTTTAGTCAGGAGACACTAGATACTACTAGTATAGTAACAAAAAATCCCCAAATCTCAGTGGTACAGAAATAAAAGCTATTTTATCCTTGCATGCTACATGTCCACCTAGGGACAAATAAGACTCCAGTGTTCTCTTCTTTCAACAACCCATGCTGATAGAAGTGTGCACAAATTTATGTTTGTCTTTCAAATTCTATTTGGAAATGGCAATATTCTTTTCCGTTCGTATTTCAAACTAAGTCAGCTACCATGACTGAAGAGAAATTCATCCTTCCTACAGGGAGAGCGACAAAAATCTGTAAAGCACAAACACCAGTGTAATTTATTACACGGTCATTTTCAATCTATTTCCAATCTCACTAATTTCATTAATTTGGTCTTCTCTACTCCACTTTCAGATGCTTTCTTTTTTCTTCAACTTTTGCCGTTTGTACTAATTGTAATTCCCTAGAGGGGTCAAAACATTTTTTTTTTTTAATGACAGTAAACATTTTAGGCTTCATGTTGTAAGTCTCTGTGGCTACTAGTGGATTCTGCCCAGTGCAAAAGCAGTCATGGACAAGACACAAAGAAATTGGTGCCGCTGGGTTTCAATAAGATTTTATTTACAAAAGCAGGTGACTGGTCTTCTGTGGCAGTTTGTAGACTCGTTCACTGGAGCAATGATTCTCCAACCTGAATGTGCCTTGGAAGCATCTGGAGGGATATTAAAACATAGATTGCACGGTCCGACTCTCTTAAAGTTTCTTTCTGATTTGATAGACTGGGGAAGGGCTTTAGGAGTTCTTTTTACTAAGTTCCCAGATGATATCTTTGCTATTGGTCTGGGGGTCAGGCATTGAGTCCTCTCCACCTGGAGAACAAAGACAATATTCTATAGTCAATGACCTGCTATTTGTGATTTAAAAAAAAGGAATTTTAATAAATAAAAAATATGCTAGACAATTGAAAAAAAAAGCAATGTTTCTGATTCATTTGTCATCAGCATATTCTTTTCTTCACAAAATCCAGGTGACCATACTTAGCCTGAGACTGCCCTGAATAAAATTGTATTGACTGCATAAATGAGTTACAATAAAGTTAGCATTCACCTTGTTATAGCGACACAGCAGACAGTGCTGTAAATATTACATTTTTCCATGCCTCCCTTCACATGATAGGTCACGAAATTGTTTTGTTTGTAAAGTCTCCCCAAGCTATTTCGATTTGTCACGATACACAAAGCTTGGCTACACCAACTTCATTAACCCATTTTTATTCTGTGAAACAAAAAGATTTCAGAAAGTCGCAATAATTTTATTCTTATTCAACACCAGTATTGAAAAGACATTATTATTTGTGCAGTTTGAGATACCAATCCCACTGTACATAGACATATTTTTAAAACTGCATTGCGACTCTGTACTCCTGAGATTTTTCATGGGACAAATTTAAATGATTATCTGAAATATCGTGCCATTCTTTATGTCTAAATAATAAAATAACCCAGATTCTTAGAGAGAAAATACACAATTCTTGATGAACATGTTTAAGTAAATGTTTATTTATTATTTAGCACTTTAATAGTGAAATGCAAAGAAAGAAAATCATGGTTAAACAATGCAAAGGAGTTTGTGGTTTTTAGAGCAATAGGTTTTCAACAATTATATTTTTCATTGTAATATTTCATTGCCATTATAATATTCTATAAAGTTTTAAGTACTCATTAATAAGTTCTCTCATTAAGAGAAATTAACATGAATTTTAAAAATCTTACAATATGTAAACATGACAAAATTAAAACAGATCAGACAAATGTATATAGTCTAAACAATCTTTAGTTCTTCATAGAATCTGAACCAAGTTAAATCAGCCTAGAAACAAGTAAATGAATTAGGAGAAACTACTTGAATATGGTTATCACCAATAAGCATCTGATTCTCGTTTAGACAGTTAAACAATGAGACTGCTTCCAGATCAACGTAATTAATTGCTTGATTCGCAAACTGAAAGACTCGAGCGACTTACTGGAGGAAAGACTAATAGAGCCCAAGCCTTTTTCCTCCCGGTTGACAGTTCGCTGATACGCAATAGACCTCAAGCATTTAAAAAGCAAAGCTTCAGGTGCTAACCCAGGTGCTACCAGTTTCTCAGCGCCCAATCCTCACCCTCTGCTACGCTCAGAGTCTTCTGAGAGTTATGGAGTCCTCGGATTCATTCAAAGCATTCTACAACGAACGCTAGGGGGGAAAAAGAACAAACAAGATACATTTCAAATACAGGATTCAATTACTTTTCACAACTCAATGATGTGTCAAAGGCACGCTGTGTTTTGTTTAGAGGGCGGGGAGATGACGGGAGGGAATCCTGGGCCCCCATTGGCTCGCCGCTCGCCGCTGCAGTTGCGCTCCAGCCGCTCCGAGAGCGTTATTGATCTGAAGGGTAAACGTGGAGGGAGCCACAGAGAGGGGTCCAGGCGTTTCTGAGCAGAGAGGCAGCCTCTTCCAGGAAGAAAGTGGTGTCTACTGGCTGCCCGGCCTGGAGAACCTTCTGTGAATGAAAAGGGACAAAATGCAAAGCAGTGTGTTTGCACAGTGATTCCGAAAGGAGAAACAGGAGACGGGGTCTCACCTTCCGCGCGAGGCTGGGCTGCTGGCGTCCTGCTGCTCCCCTGCAGCTGCCTTTTCTGCCGGCAGGTAAGGCTTCCGTTTTTGATTGGGATTGCATCGCATGTGTGATCGCTTCGGGGTGCACGCGCAGGAATTAATACATGATTAATAAAGTGATGCCTAGCGTAGTGAGAAGCTGAACGAAGCTGCTCACAGATCTGGCATCTGAATTAGGAGCTTGTGCGTGGTTTTGCTTTGGGAAACTTCGGTAAGTTCTAAACAAGTCTTTGGTCCTCAGAGCGTGAGAGGTTACATGAAAAGAGGAGGGAAAGAAACGTTTTAACCACAAATCCCTCTTACCATGGCTACATTTTCAAAGGAAAATAAGTAGGTGTGCTAGATGTCCCACTAGTTATATTATAAATGGCTTTAGGGATAGCTGATTTTTTACAACAAAATAATTAATGCTTTATTTTCAGAGAGCTTCCATAGATGCTGACCCCTCTCATTCATTTCTCCACTGACGCTGAAATTTATAAACTTCATTCTTCATTAAGAAAAATACCACTGTAAAACCATTTAAATGTTTTAATGGCCTGCCTCTCATGCTACAGCCATCTGAGTTTCCTACCACAAAACTAATCTGGGACAAATGAAAGAGATAGATAGATTACCAGAGCTACTGTGGGTTATATAATATGCATTTCCAAATTATTTTAAGGTTATTAATCATTTGGTGTTACGTTTAAAAAGTAGGAAATGTGTGTGATATAGGACATAATGGCAAATCATTTTTCAAAAAAGACCTTCAGCATTTTATAAGAATTTTCTCATGTTTTTAACATCATTATTTGTTTTTTGCTACTTCGGGATCACAGTGTATTCGGAACCTCTGTACTTCAGAGTACTTGATGTCTCTTATGGTTACATTTCTCTGTACTCTCTGGAGAGGGAACTGACATACTTTTGGCTGATTCTGCGACCATTTCACGATTCTCAGTTTCTCATCGAGTATTTTGAAGCTCATTCACAAACTGCTCAGCTAGAAAATTACCTTACATACTGAGGGGGAAACATTTAACTAGACTAGATTCCGAAAATATGTTTACAGTTTTAAATTACACTATACACGACCAAAACAGGAAAAATTCAACCATGCCAAGCAGGTATTAGTTCGCTTGATCTTCACTATATACCTGAGCAGTTGTATGGTTATAAAATAATATCCAGACACCCAGCTGTCAAGAAAATACTGAACTTCATCATTCAGTGGCAGCACTTCATCATTAAATTATCCTAGACAATTGAAAATACCATCTTATATATTTTTATTATTCCTAGAGAGGAATTTAACTGAATAAGTTTTTATTATAAATATTTCCATAATTCTAGCAGATGCTTTTCCAGAATTGAAAGGCAGATGGTTACTTTGCCCAAGCCGTGAACAAGTGATTGACGAATCATTTTGGAGTGCTTGAGTGGACAGCCACATGCAACCTAGGAGCTTCCCTTTAACTAATTTAACCGATACATCAAGTTATTGAGCAACAAGATTTAGAAACTGTTTCTCCACCTTCTATGAAAACTACTGAAGTAAAAAGAGGTTTCCAATTTACTTGAAAATCTAATTCTAGGATATAACATATTTTTCTCTTAATTAAGAACTCTTACTTCAGAGACTAACATCCAAGATTAACCCTATCATTATTAACCCATTCCTCATTAAAAAAAAAAAGATTTTATTTTTGATTTTCTGTGGTGTTCAGTAAATTTCCAGTTGCTGTGTTCTTAACTTCTACTGCGGTGTGCCAAGCAGTAAGGGGAAGTTTTTAAGCCATGAATGCTTTTTTTATTTTTTTCCCCTGCTCAGACTCACTCCTCTCACTGATCTGCTTAGTGATCTGACCATTCTAGATAATTCCTACAAAAAGACAAAGCTGAATTATTGGGGGGGAGGGAGGATGTGTCATTTGTTCCACATGAGGAATGATATGTATTAAGTTCTTACTACAGCATAAACAGTGTTTAGTTTATGGGTAAGAAAATTTCTCTTAATGCTTCACTTGACATATTTATACCTCATATGACTCCATCCTTTGAGGATGGAGCACAAAACTGATTTCCTTAAATTGAGCATCTTTTGAACCTGATATTTTGCAGAGCCTATTTCATGTTACAGTCTGGGTTATAGGTTGAAATCAATCAATCCTTTATCATAATGAGATCAATAAGAATATATGTCACTCTTGCCTCTTAAAATGCATTGCGATGACCATCAAATCAGTCTTGCCATGATAGGAGGATTCACAGAGTGATGGCTCTCTTTAAAATGAGCCATGTTTTTATGTAAAAATATAAAATCTAAGGGCTTGGGTAATAAAATGATCTACTAGCAGACTCTGTTGTAAATTTCTTCATACTTCCAAAGGAAAAGCGTGATTACAGATGTCTCGTTTAAAGTAAGATATTATCCTGTTCATCTTCTAGCAAATTGTTGCTGTTTTAAAAGTCATTATGTCATAAATTATCATGTGATCATTACAACATCAGTAGAGAACATTTTGCTTATAATGTAGTACCAATTGATATTCCTATTTATATTAAATTATAGGTGGAAAATATTTATCCTTCCTGTTTAATGAATATTGTGTTTTATGAATAGGCATAAATAGTACCAAAATAAATTTAACCATTAAATAAATGAAAATGTATTTTTTTACTGAGAGCTTTTTATTTTACTAATACATAATAATTAAACAATTTAAACACATAGCTTTTAAAAGCATTTTAACTTTCGGCTTTAAGACAATTGCAATTTATTTTTTCTGACTTACTGTGCTAAGAGGGTAATATATCATAGCCAAACTTTAAGAGGAAAATGTGTGTGTATGAATGTGTACTATGCTGCCTGTATAGAATATCAATAGTAGTTACTCAAAGTTGTTTTTGAGCATTTCATCATAAGACGGTTAATAAAATGGAGTAAATAACATTTTTACAACAGACTAAGTGAGAGTTATAAGAGTTCAAAAATTAAATAACAGATAAACTCTACATTATGTTATTCTACCTTTTGTGAGGTCATAGATAAATGCTCTAAGAATTCGATTATTCATTTACTCAATTATTAATTATCACTTCATTTAGTAAGCACCTGTTAAATTATTGAAAATAAGGCATATGTTTACCAGTCTTATAAATTTAGCTGTATTCAGATTTGTGTCTATCATGTTATAGCTCGTGGTATTAAGGGATAAATTAAATCTTCAGTATGCTTCAGGTATTTTTCACAATGGTTTTCTTTCATAACACTTGCTCCATTAATATCTAAGTCATTGCTCTACAAATGGATTTATATTACCTTGAATATAAGAGACGTGTTTCTTAAACAATGTAAAATTCTTAAAATATGTACATCTCATGCATATATTTGTGACACTTCTAGTGAGAAAAAATGAGGCTCCAATTTGTACACTGATACCCATTAGGGAAATACAGAACTTAGGTATTAATCCCTAGATCTATGTGTTCAAATAGATATATGTCACTCTTGCCTCTCAAAATGTGTTAAGTTCTTACTATGTGCTCAAATGGCTGCGTGATGCATGCTGGTTCCAAGTCCAAATATAGTCAAACATTAGGCATAGACAGTGGATTTAGACTTATCGGCAAAGCAGGATGCTTAATACAAGGATAGTGGAATACACCTTCAGTGCACCATAAAATCAATAGGTTCTATAATTCCAATTTCCTGGAAAATTATTATAGCATACAAAATATTCCCCGTGTACAAAGATGAGAGTCCTGATGCACCGTCTACATGATGATGTGGAAAGTTCAAAACTTGAGTCAGACAATTGTTTGAAGCAATAGCTTGAGGATTATTCTATGAGCAATTTGGGAAAAGTTATTAACTTTTAGATCCTTGAGTTCTTCTGTTAATTTAGTTTGATATTACCTCACAGATAACACTCATTGTGGTCAGGTCTTTCTCCTTTTAACCTTCCTCATCTCTAAGCTAGATTTTTAGAAGCTGGCACATGGGGTTTAGAGAAAATATGTAGTGTCTGGGATGTGTTATGTGCTGAACTTTACTCGTCATTTTGGGGTAAAAGGGGTTGTCAAGTGACTTGAATACAAAGAAGTCCATTTATTTGATGAAATATGAGTCCTCACTCTGAAGAAGTACAATATATCCAAAATGTGATATGATATGATGAGAAAAACATCCACACCTATGTACAGCATAAAAAGATATAATACAGAAAATAAAGATTTCCAAAATGGGGAAAAAATGACAAATTATCTACAAAATGTAACAATTAGACTGAATTAGAATTTTCAGTGACAACAAGGAGAGCCAGGAAAAGTGTACTTATAATTCCGTTAGAACTCAAATAAAATAATTGCCAAGCTAGAATTATACATTGAAGAAATTAATTCTCTTTCAAAAGTAGAGACATTTTCAAACAAGCAAAATCACCAACGTGCCTCTCTGATGAACTATCTAACCAATGTGCTTCAAGAAGGAAAATGATCCCAGATAGAAGATCAGAGATACAAGAAGGACTGGGAAGCAAAGAGAGTGGTGACCATGGGGATGTAGCTAACAAACTTAGATCATGTATGAACAATAATATTGCAAATTCATGGAGTTACATAATTGAATGAAAATACTGGATAGGAATAGCAAAACTGCGGGATAAAGTCTTACAAGATGGTTACAATGTTTCAAAGAAAGAATAGGCTATTTATTAATCTGGCACCACATTAGGTAAGTTGAAATGTAGAGTAATTATTAAAAAATAGGGATAGTAATTGACTAAGTAGATAAAATAGTCACTTGAAGGTTAAAAAGAAATTCTTTCGATGAACAGACATCAGTATTTCTGGAATTTGAAAAATTAGTCAAGTTTATATTGTGATAAAACTTTTGTCATCATATTTCAAAAGGTTATCATGTCAAGTAAACAGGAAACAGGAGGTACCAGAGCTTAAGTACAGAATCAAGGGAAATGTGTAGTGTTTTATTTTATAGAAATTGAGCTCTTGAATAGATAAAATAGAAATCATTAGAAAGAGGCTGATCACTGGCCTATAATCCCAGCTACTCAGGAGGCTGCGGCAGGAGAATCATCTGAATCCGAGAAGCAGAGGTTGCAGTGAGCCACTGCACTCCAGCCTGGGTGACAGAGTGAGATACTGTCTCAAAAAAAAAAAAAAAAAAGGCTGATCATACAGTGAAAGGGAATTAAATGATGGATTAAAGTTTTAGTGAACATGAAAATTTATAATATCTGGAGGATAAATGAAGGATACAGTTAGAAAATGTCATTAATTTGAATAATGCCAGTGATATAATATTTTAAAGCAAATGTCATAAAATTTTATTTGAGAGTTCAGTGTTTATTCAAAAAAGGATTATTAAGAAATAGTCAACCAAAATGTAATGCTAATTAAATGATCAAAAATAATACTTTTAAATGTAATGGAAAGAGTTTCAAATGCTCAGTAAATGTTGAAGACTAGAGGAAATTAATGTTAATAGTCTCCATTCTACCAATGAAAATATATTTTGGGGTGCTATCATCAGCAGTAAATGGAGTGATGTATCTAAAACTATTCCTGAGGAAAGAATACAGGAATGATTGAAGTAACAGCAGATAACAATATATCCAAATGAAGTATTTTCCTGCAACTTTCTGAGTCAATATTTCCATGAAGGGTTGCCATTATTTTAAGGGATGTGATTGCAGTCAGATTTTAAAACAAGATTTTACTGAAACTCTACTCTTTCTTAATTACTAGCAAATGATAGTGAAAAGTGCAAAACAAGCTCTTGGCAAGTCTTTAAGGTATACGTTTACTTAGGTAAGAATGGAAAACCTAGAATACATTTCTGAAGTAAAAGAGTGTCTTATAGTGAGAAATCTAGTTATATGAATAACTATTCAGTATATGTGCTTTAATGCCTACTAGAAGGCCACCAATATAAGATACTAACAGACAGAAGTCCAGTATAATAAGAACTGTTGTTAGAGTGGAATTGGAAGGAATTGTATTCGTGTCAAGTAATCTAACACATAGGGCAAATTTTACTTATATTAAACATTAACAATATAAATTTTAACACCAGTATTAAAGGGATAGTCTTTAATATACTCAAATCTCAACATTTTCCATTTCATTGACAAGTAATTTTTATATGCCCACCATTGTATAACACCAGTGATGAGGGAAAGAGGTATAAATGAAAATATATGGCATGTGATCTGCCTTGGCCCAGAGGTTTACACACACCTTCAGATAGGGATACTGTCAAGCAGGCGTTACTTTTTAAAAGCAAAACTTAAGGTCATACTTATTTAAAACACCGAAAATATCACAAAAGCACAGACCTATCTCATAGAGTTTTGGCTGGATTGTAAAATGTAGAATCTTTGGGAAGTAAATTTGACAGTATCCATCAAAATTCAAAAGCCAGCAATTCTAATGTTTAGATGATATTTTTCACATACATTCTTTCATGGGCCTTTTTATTAGCTCCTAGTTTTATTCTTTCATTACTGAGTGCTGCTTTTTACTCTCTTTTGCTGAGTTCTCTGTGTCTTTCAACCTGTAAATACATCTATCAGAGCATCCCAGGATATCATCATAGACCTACTCATCTCTCTATCTAGAGAGTCACTGAAGGGGTATTTGCATCAAGTAGCACAGGGTTAAATGCCATCTGGATGCCTATTTCCAAATCTATGCCTTTACTTCTAATCTCTCTGCTGACTTCAATTCAGAATTCCTGCTCAATATTTCTATCTGGACATCTAACAGTCACTTGAAACTCAAGTTGTTCAAAGCCAGAGGTTTCATTTCTGCTCCTCTTTAACACAACCTAAATATACCCATTTTCCTGATCGTTTTTATCTCAGTAAATAACAAAATTATCCATCCAATTTCGTAAGACCTAAGGGTCACTTCTGAGACCTGGCTCCTCTTCCTTCCACCCCCATGCAGTACAATCTTGATTCTACTGCTTCATGACTTCCTTCTCTGAATATGCCTCCAACCCAGTAACTTCTCACTTCCTACACCACAGTCACCTTCTCTCCAGACACTATTGTCTCACCATCTAGACTGTGCGGAAGTCTTATTATTATTTTTTGAGATGGCGTCTCACTCTGTTGCCCAGACTGAAGTGCAGTGGTGCGATCTTGGCACACTGCAACCTCTGCCTCCCAAGTTCAAGCAATTCTCCTGCCTCAGCCTCCCATGTAGCTGGGACTACAAGAAATCTTTAAACAGGTATTTCTTCTTTTACTTTGATACTCTCCCTTGTCCCCGACCCCAGTTCATTGCACAGTAGCCAGATATACACCCTCCAATATACTATCAAAGTACTTCCCATGGCTTAAAACCAATGTCTGGTCAAGCCAGATATTTCCTTTCTCATTATGTCAAGTTCAACACTGCCACCAAGGCCTTGGCACTCACCCAACACCCCCCTTTATTTCATGTAAATCTTGGTTTCATTGTCCTTTCATCAGACTGATGTTCTCTAAAAAATATCTGAAAATAGCACTTTCTTCTGCAGAAGAATCATCTCTACCTTTATCCAACTTCGTTTTTTAAAATAAGACCTATTTCATATTATATGATGTTGCATTAGATTGTTTGTTTTTCAAAGTAAAATGCAAGCCCCATGTTCCTGGCACATAGCAGCCCTCAGTTTTATTTGGTGAATGAATAAATGAGGGAATGGATAAAAGGGCATAAATTCACCTAAATATATGCATATCAAAGGAGTTTGAGCAATTTACATCAGAATATGTTAAGAGTGGATATCTTGGGGGGGGGGTATGACACATACTTGTGAATTATAGGATTTTTATTGTAATTAATTCATGCATTTACCTTGGCCTCTAAATGTGCTAATCATTAACTGGTCATGTTATTAGTGTTAGGATTTGGCACAGAAACCATGTTCTCCTGTTAAAATGATTGGGGGAATAAAATAAACACAATGCGAATGTCATTCTACAAAAAAAAAAAGTTTTTGCAATTTTAGGCAAAATAATATGGATGTGTATGGGTTATCTTTTCAACTCTAGATTTAATAATATCTCACTATGTATAATGTGTTCAATTTCCCATGTTGTCTACAATTAAAATAACACTCCCAGAACATATTAAAAAGGGGGAAGAAGGCCTTTCAAGTTTGTCTTAATTGGCTCTAACATTCAGTTTTGTTATCTGAAGAGAACAGAGGAGAATCAGTATTAACACCTGGACTCAACTCTATGCACTGTCTGGAGCTCCTAAAGTAGCAATTAAATGCCTTTAAAGCCCTCCAAGGTTTAATTCAGGAGCTCTCTTCAGAAGGGCATTGCTAATTCTTCCTGAATTGCTGCTGCTTCTAACTGCACTGCCTTAATTTGAACAGTATTTGAAATTCCATTCTGTCTAATGGATTTAATTGCATTATGAAAGTCAGCTTAGAGTGGAAACGTATTTCCTCTTGTAGAATATCTCTCTACAGAGTCCTTTCTTTTTCTTTGAATTTGACATATGTGCACATTTATGCAGAATAATGTCACAAATGCAGTGTTCCCTGTTTAAATCTAGTATCAAAGAATATTCCTTAAAATATTTATATATTCACTAAAGGATGTTAGCTATCCAGTGTGCCCACAATTTTGTACATGCTCAGGTTGTCTGATCTAATGGACTCTAAGTCCTTGGAATATTAACAGATCTTGGAGTTTTTAAGCAGGCAATGACCTATTCATTCAGAGGGCTGCTTCAATAAAGTGAAAGCACACTTAGGTTAATGATGGATCATGAAACTGTTTGATTTGGAGTGTGCTAAGTTGCCCATTATCTGTAACATTCATGTGGGTCATGTATTCACATCCAAATAATGAGTCAAGCCCCTATCGTTGTTTCTGTAGATTTCCAAGTTATTATAGGAAACCTTAATGTGTAACTCCATGAAGCTTTGTGTATGATAACTGCAGATAAATTATTTTTAACGAGTATGAAATTTCAGTCAATTTTCTTGTAAGAATGGCGGCTGCTTATTCACAGTTCACATGGACATCTTCTGGAACAGAGTGGCAGGCATTTTATCTTTGTTTTTTGATGAAGGATAGAGAATCCATGAGCATGTTGTATACAAATAAGCATCCTTAAAATTATACTCCTATTTTTCAGTTACCTCTGTTTCCTCATGCATTTATACACAAACATGTACACAGACACAGCCCTACATAGTGAGACAAGGCTAGTGGACATTGAATCTGCTCATAACTTTATCAAAAAGTTATATTGCTTATAAATGTCATATAAAACAACCAAAAAATCTGCTTTACAGTGACAACATGATAATTGCTTTCTTTAGACGTCTGTTTTCTTTTTAATTCTGTAGTCTCTCTAGAAGTATGTGTCTGTGGTAAGCAGTCATGAAAATATATTTTAAAAATGCAGATTGGGCTCAGTGGCTCATGCCTGTAATCCCAGCATTTTGGGAGGCTGAGGTGGGCGGATTTTCTGAGGTCAGGAGTTAGAGACCAGCTTGGCCAACACGGTGAAACCCCATCTCTACAAAAAACAAAACAAAGCAAAACAAATTAGCCAGGTGTGGTGGTGTGCGCCTATAATCCCAGCTACTCAGGAGGCTGAGGCAGGAGAATTCCTTGAACCTGGTAGGCAGAGGTTGCAGTGAATCAAGATCATGTCACTTCACTGCAGCCTGGGAGACAGAGTGAGACTCCATCTCAAACAAAACAAAACAAACAGACAAAAATGAAAGAAATGCATTGGAAATGTATTTCATCTTTCAAAACATTTTTGCAGTGCTTTCACATTTCATGTTTATTACCCATGTGTACGTATATGCACACGCATACAAACACCGCAAATGTTAGGAACAACTTTTCCGGTCAGATCTCTAAAGCTAGCTAACTGTTTCTGATAGAAGGTAATAAACTCTTTTGGCATTAATCCTTCCTAAAAATGAAATACTTTCACACTATAGAGGAAGCTATGAAATATGAATGACAGGAGGAAAACAACTTGATTGTTTCTTGCTCTATGATTTACAGTGTAGAGATAACAACCATGGGGGAGGTAAGAAATAGTGAATTCTTCTGTGTTTGATGCTAATTTCACAGTACTACAGAGAAAAAGAACATTGTGACATATTCTGAATCTCTTAGTGAATTTATTTAAAGATGGTCCATTAGTTCATGTCACCATGGAGAACTAGTAAGTTATGAGTGTTTTCACAGATAGAATCAGGAAAGAATTTCCCAGTATTGTGGATTCACAGAGAGCTACCCTGAAAAAATTATCATATTTTGCTTTCCAGTCACAAAGCAGTGATTAATAACTTTAACACAGAGCCAAGATATATTCATTAATGGTTACTATACAAATTTTTGTAAATGCATTTACTCTTCTTTAATGCCAAGAAAAGTTTCAAGCTCTATGAAAATAATTTCAATTTGAAAAAGTAAAGCCAAATTCACTTACAAAAACAACCCCCCCAAAATGTACCTGTCTTTTCTCTGATGGAAACTGAGAAAAGTAAACATAGTTTCAATATGTATGAAGCATTATCTTACTTTCCATTTTGGCTTATTGCTTGTTGTTTAAAACAGATTCAGAAAACTGCATTAGGGAATATTACCATGATAGAATTAAGATTGACTGTTTTTTTGATGACTAATTTCAAAAATATTAAAACCTCTCATATCTTCTATTTCCCAACATTCCTTTGTTTCTGGAAATAGTTTCATTATTAATGCTGATCTCATACTGAAAAATCCAAGTAGTTTAACATTTTCAATGTTACTGTGGGATTTTCTCTTTCGTTCTAGAGAGAACACATACCTTGTAACTTACCACGTTAAAGATACCTTGTCTTCATCTTGACTAACCATGTACTCTTGGCCTACAACACCAGTGGATCTTTGGTTATGACTCCATTCCACTTATTTACTCTATTAGGCTCTGGTCCTTGACAAACGTTTTTGTCTCTGTAACTCTCTTGCAAAAAACTCTGTTGCACAACACTCTAATGGGCCATGATCATGTGGGCAGCCATGTATTGGGTGGTAAATCCCTCCTCTCAGGCTCAACAACCTACTTTCATTCATGTTTACAGAGTCTAAGAACTTTGATTTCCTCCTTATGTTGCTTACAGCTTTTTCTTAGCTGTCTATGTACATATGATAATTTTAGCTATCTTCTATTTAAAATACTTCTGAGATTACATATTTAACATTATGCATTTCGAGTAACATATTTGTATTTTAAAAGAAGTCATGTGGAAGTAAAATCTAGTCCCAGTAATGATTAACAGAATTTGATTTGGGGTCCATGATAGTCCTATTATGAGGATTTTTAAATTTTATTTTACTTTAGGTTCTGCACATATACACCATGGAATACTATGCAGCCATAAAAAGCAAGGATTGTTTTTTATTTAAAAAATGTTTTCAAATATAACCTTTTTGAGGTTATAACCTTTTTGTCAGACAATACAATCTCCTTATCCTGGTCTACATGTTTTTTATATTATATTTATTATTTACTTCCACCTCTCCTTTCTGGAATGCAAATACTTGGAGAATGGGGATCTTTATGTCTTCTGTGTTCATATATTTCAAGATTACTGTTATTTTAAGTATATTTTCATATTTTATTATGTGTGTGATACATGCGGAACCATGTGGTTATAGCTGAATGTGTCTAACAGACTAATATATAGTAAGCGTTTGCTATATATCTGTAAACAGATTATGTTATGTATAATATATATTTTAATATAGCATGTTATATATGGCATTTATATAAATATATGTTATATATAATATATAAATGTATTATGCCAGATTTATGTGACTTTAGTGTGAAAAGAGCATATCTGAGCACTTATTAGCATGAGTATCCATCCATTCATTTCACACCTGTAATCCCAGCACCTTGGGAGGCTGAGGTGGGTGGATCATGAGGTCAAGAGATCGAGACCATCCTGGCTAACACAGTAAAACACCGTCTTTACAAAAAATACAAAATAAAAATTAGCTGGGCATGGTGGCATGCACCTGTAGTCCCAGATACTTGGGAGGGTGAGGCAGGAGAATTGCTTGAGCTTGGAGCTTGGGAGGCGGAGGTTGCTATAAGCCAAGCTCGAACCACTGCACTCCAGCCTCCAGCCTGGGTGGCAGAGCGAGACTCCGTATAAAAAAAAAAAAAAAAAAAAGATAAAAAAGTCATCTTATATATTTGTTTATAACAAGAGAAATGGGTTGAATTTTAAAACTGCAAAATGAAACATCTGCAGTACTTAGTTTGTTCTGGTTGGTTTGTGACTAATTTTGTGGTTTTAATTGCACTTGGCAAATTAAAATCAGAGTTTTAAACTTATTGTTTATGAAGACTCCTCAGTGGTGGTAGAGGATAAATTGGAGGTAAAATTACCTCTACCTTCCATTCTTTTTGCATCTAATATTTAGCCACTTTAGCCTTTATACTTGTAAATGTTCACCCATTTACAAACTACCGTCAAATTGTGGTTGTGAATATATACAAGGACGTGTACAAACAAGTGTCTCCTTACGTGTTTCTGAGTTTGTAGTTAAGTTGACTTAAAGCAAATTCGAGTTTATAAACTGCCAAGGGTATAAGTAATTTCAAGTGTTGGCTGAGCATGGTGGCTCACACCTGTAATCTCAGCACTTTGGGAGGCTGAGACGGGAGGGTCACCTGACATCAGGAGTCGAGACCAGCCTGGCCAACATGGTAAAAACCTGTATCTACTAAAAATACAAAAAAATTGCTAGGCATGGTAGTGCATGCCTGTATTCCTACTTACTCAGGAGGCTGAGGCAGAAGAATCGCTTGAACCCAGGAGGCGGAGGTTGTAGTGAGCTGAGATTCCACCATTGCGCTCCAGCCTAGGCAAAAAGAGTGAAATTCTATCTCAAAAAAAAAGTAATTTCAAGTGTAAACTAGCATAGAGACACACATGCATACACATGCACAGAAATGAGAAACATTTAAATGGTGTTTATGATAAAGTATAAGAATTAGATCCATTTAAATAAATGGTAAATATTTTCATCTATTTTACTGTAGTATGATATTTAACCCTCTTTGTTGTAGCATGATATTTAACCCCTTACTTTTTCTGACTCTTGTTCTACAAAAAAATCTATAGTACATCAAGAAAGCAATAGAGACAGTAAAGAAACTTCCAAATACACTGAGTAGACATAATCATGTTAACAAAAAGACCAACACTATCAACAACAAAAACTTTTAAGTGACAAACTTGCCTTAAAGGCTAAATTATACATTTTAAGTCGGGGCACAGTGGCTCATGACTGTAATTCCAGCACTTTGGGAGGCTGAGGTGGTGGATTGCTTGAGTCCAAGAGTTGGAGACTAGACTGGATAACATGGTGAAATTACATCTCTATTAAAATACAAAAATTAGCCGGGTGTTGTGGTGTGTGCTTGTAGTCCTAGCTACTCAGGAGGCTGAGGAAGGAGGGAGAATCCCTTGAGCTCAGGAGGCAGGGGTTGCAGTGAGCCAAGATTATGCCACCGCATTCCAGCCTGGGCAACAGAGACCCTGTCTCAAGACACACGCACACACTTTCAAACACCCATTTTAAGAAATGTATATTACCTTTAGGTAAATCCCCCTTTGCCTGCCTTTTTGCCTTTACTGGAGGTGTTGTTACTATTCTTTCGATGTTAATAAAATTAACCAGATAATCCGTTTTATTAGTTGTACTGCAGTCATGGAAATAGAGCCCACTTGAAATTTTATGAGAACAAAAGATTCCATTTTAGAATGATTTACACAAATAAGTGGTAAGCTGGGGAAGTGAGAGTCTAGAAAGTGGAGGCTGAGGATCAGAGAAAATAAGGCTCTCGCTTTGCTGCCTGAAGCACTGGTGCGGAAGAATCAAAGTTGGCAAGAAAATCTGGGAATCCAAGCACATACAGTCACTGGGGTGATGGGACCATGATTGGGTGCTCTTGAAGAGGTCTACAAGAAGCTGTTGCCCACATTGAACAACTGCTTCTATGGGTCCTCAGCCAAGGAAATAGAGATGAGAACTTAAGGCTGCTATTTGTCAGCACGGCCAGTCATCAGGGTTAGAAGCTGAATGAAGAATATGGCAGAGCAAGGACAAGCTGGGCCTGTTTGTCCCCTGCTGGACCTTTCCATCAAATATCTCCCTGCAATGACTTTGGAGAATAATGGTAGCTTTTTCATTACTGCCTTCAAATTGTTCTCCAATTGCACGTCTGGTCAGTTGTCAGTCAGCAACCACTGGGTAGAGGAATCTATGAGGTATGCTACCTGTTTTACCAAGTTGATACAAGACGGAGTGGTAGGTCTATTCCTTTTCACACTGGCTTCCAAACACATCTCTTTCAACTGTTTAACTTCCACATAAAAGAAATCGCAAAATTAGGCTTCTACCTACCATGATCACCTTATGACTCAACATCTAAGCATAGTTTCCATATAAATTCTATTTAATGTTTAGCGTATAATCATACTTAATCAGCCTGTTTTAACTTCATGGTCTAGTATAACTCTAGCAATAATACAAAGCAACATGTCATAAAATGTTCAACGGTACAATTTATCCAGAATGTACCTTGAAAGGTATGATGCGATCCTTTACTTATCTCTTCATAATAACCTATTTTTACATGACTACAATGTCAACAACCTACTGGTGTTTTCACTTACGTTTCTGTGTGGTACAAATTGTTTATCTGACGTGGTAATAGTCTGAAGGTCCTAATAACATTTTTTAATTATACAATTTTATCTTTACGTATTTAGGATTATTTTATTGTTATTTTTGAGACAGCATCTTGCCCTGTTGCCCAAGCTGAAGTGTACTGGCAAGATCATGGCTCACTGCAGCCTCAATCTCCTAGGCTCAAGCAATCCTCCTGCCTCAACCTCCAGAGGAGCCAGGACCACACCCAGCTAATTTTTTGACTTTTGTTTGTAGAAACAGGGTCTCACTAGGTGGCCCAGGCTGGTCTCAAACTCCTGAGCTCAAGCGATCCTTCTGCCTCAGCCTCCCAAAGTGCTGGGATTACAGGCAGGCACCACCATACCTGCGAATTTGGGATTATTTTATATTGAATTTGATGTCTAAGATCATATTTTTGTGTGTGTGTGTCTTTCTTTCACTTATGTATTAGATCACTAAATCAATATTTACTGTCACACTCTGTTCTAAGCATTATGTGTATAGTATTGAAAAGAACAAAGTTCATGTCTACGTAACACTTTATATGATATTCTTTTTAGCGCGGATTAATATAACTGATTAAATGATAGTTCCATTGGCACTAAAGAAGTTCAGATAAGAAATTGAAGAAAATTAATGAAAGCAGGAGCTCTGGACTGGTCACACCCTTGGATTTTCCAAGGACGTGGTGGGAAGACTTACAGTATTCATTGTAGGGATCACTTCATTTACATGGTTACCCTTATTTTCAGAATTTTCTGTAATAGAATTGTGGCAATTTTACATCAGGGAACTTATAACTTTGTTTAATATTTATTTAAATAAACACCTGAATTCAAAAAACCCCACCACAATTGTAGTTTACGTAGTTTTCTTTCACTTTCTGGAGAAAGGCCATTTGAACAAAATTTTGTCCATGTAGAGAGATTGGAGGTTAAAAAATTTAAAAGCCCCTTAAAAAGCACCAGGATTTTCTGTGCCTAGTGTCGTGTAATTATTTCTTTTTAGACAAGACATCTATTCCTGGTCCAAATCTTCTTGCTACATTTGAACTTTTTTATTATTATTATTATTATACTTTAAGTTCTGGGGTACATGTGCAGAATGTGCAGGTTTGTTGCATAGGTATACACGTGCTATGGTGGTTTGCTGCACCCATCAACCCATCATCTACATTAGATATTTCTTCTAATGCTATCCCATCCCTACCCCCACACCCCGTGACAGGCCCCGGTGTGTGATGTTCCCCTCCCTGTGTCCATGTGTTCTCATTGTTCAACTCATACTTATGAGTAAGAACACGTGGTATTTGGTTTTCTGTTGACTTTTATACAAATCACCCATGTAACTTGCTGTGAAGGAAAGAATTAATACCATACTTTTCCTATGCAGACAGTGCTACAATTGAACAATAGCTCAACCCCTCTTTCTGGGAACAAAGGAAGATTGTAGTTTCCAACATCATTGAAGTTAGTGGGCTGCTAACTTAATTTACTAAGTGAAATTTGACAAAATGGGACAATGACTTCCCTGAAGGAGAAGTTAACTGCTGGGTGTTTATAGTCCAGTCCTCCTCCCAGGGCCATGCCAAGCAGAAAATGTGGAAACAGGAGATGATTTTGAAACTGATGAGCCATCACATTGAGGACAGCTTTCTGGAGATTTGCCCAGATTCATAGTTGACTTTGCGTGAGTGAGAAATAGATAAGTATAGAATAAAGGAAGGTGATATTAATCGTTTGTTAGTGGAGGATTCTAATGCTAAGTGAAAATACGATTCCTTTGTCAGAAAAAGGTTACCGGTAAAATAATACCATAGAAAAATTCTAAGATCCACAGATAGATAATCATGACTAATGAATTATCACTAAATAAACCCATCATCTTATTAGTAAGATTATTCTCCTTGATCTAGCCCCCTTCAAAGAACACAAATGAATGTTTACTTACATTTTTACTCCTAAATCTGGAAGAGTATTCAAAAAATAATTAACTGCCCAAGAAAATGGTAATGGTAGGACACATTTTGAAATAGTGATGTAATATGTTTCACAATGCTGCTTTCCATCTGCAAAATTTCCTTTAGGATACCCTAGTTTTCCATATTTTACAAATATTTTAATAATGTGACTGTTTTTCCTCTCCAGAATATTTTTGCAAATCAAGAACAAGAAGATAGTATAGGCCGAAGCAGGTTGTAAAAAAGCAGAAATACAATGTTACATGTGAATAGAGTGTAGACATTAATATAGAAATAATCATGATATGACAAATAGATTCATATCCAGTATTCTAAATGAGTTGTACATTTTAACAAAAGGCTAACAAATCCTTGCAGGAGATATCTTCAAAATCCTTCTCACTGCAGTATTTTGCTAAATAGAAATGCAAATTTATTACAAGATTAGGTGGCTTTTTCTTTTATGAGCACATTTCATGCTTTTTTATTTGCTAAAATCCTAAGCTTATATTCCATAGTGACTTACTTTTATCTCTCCCCCCCGTTTTGATTTTTCTCTCTACTGTCCTTCCTCCCTCCTTTTCCTACCTCTCCCTCTCTTCTTTCCTTTTTATCCCCTTTTCTTTCCTTTCACTTGCTTTTCTTTCCTTTTTCAGAAGTATATGTCAAATGGCTTTTTCTTGGCAAAAAATAATGTATAAAATATGATCCATTGGAATACCATACATCTGCCAGTAAAATTTGTTATGATATATAATTGAAAATAATTGATGTTATAAGTACATTTCTAAGTATATACCTCTTAATATTAATAATACATTAATTGGCTTCCAAGATACTTGATCTGCTGAATGTGTGATTTCCATAAAATCAGTGTATCCTCATTTATTCGGAACCATGACTTTTTGTTTTCTTTGTGTTAAAAGAGAATATGATTGAAAAAGAGAGCTTTTCAACGACACCTGTTTTAAAATCACAGTGAAAGAGAACATTGTTTTATAATAAATGTGCTCATTAAAATTAACATCCTTAAATACGACATACCTAGGAGAACTCTACTTGCAAACCTTTCTGTTGGTGTTGAGGTCAAATTAATTAAGTACTTTAAATCTCTCTGCAAATATCCTGTCATTCTTTCCAGTCTCCTCTGTAATTATTATAAATTAGTCAGTTATTTTATTTTCCCATTGTGCTCTTTGAAAATCAGCATTCTGGCTTTCAAACATAAGACATGAAAAAAGGCCATTTAACCCTGTTTCTCACTTTCCTAAGTGGCACAGCAGAAATGGTACTGAGGCTGAACACTCACCTATTCCAGAGGAAAAGAGGCTTAGCTAATGAATGAAGAATTTTGCAATTATAAACTGCAGTAGACGCAACAAAAACACTTTGTGTTCCGTTGTTGAAGGTCAAGGATTATTAACTAAAACATCCGATAGTCATGCTGTCTAGTCTATCTCATGGGGAAACGGTGAGGGCAGAGTTAATGGAGGGTCGTGTCCTTTGGTTCAAAACAAAGCTTAAGAGGACTGTTGCATGTCTTATACAGAGTGGTTATTTTTAGTGGAAGTTTATTTCCTCCTGGTGGCTTTGCTTGATTTAAACAATAACTGTGTATTATAATGCTGGCTATTTAGTCAATGAAAAAGATTTTCCAAGAGAGATGATGAAATTCTGGTATAATGTAATACATCTTGATTTGATCAAATGACCATTAAAATATTATACACATTACAATTATTATGAAAAAAAGCTTATCAATTATGTGTTCCTAAAAGAAAAAAATGTATTCCGACAGAGAGCCTTTCAAATACTTAAAAACATCAAATAAACAAAGAAAAGAGACGATGATCTACTTTTCCTGTGTTTTTTAAAATAACTGTATATTCCAAATGTGTACAAACTCCAATTTTGCAAGTTCTTGATAATTAAGTGAAAATATTTTGCTATGCAATTAGCAATAAGGTACTCAATGTTTGTATCAATTATTTAGCAATAAAAAGGTTTGTCTTTGTTAATTGTAATATGACTTTCACATCAATATTTTGCATGGTTTGCATTTTACACTTTCTCGATGATTTCACAAAACAGTTGGCTGTAGGGCATTTTCACTGAACTTCAACTATGCGGGCAGCACTGTGTTCTGGCCTGGGGAGACTATGATGGATACAGTTTTATCTGTGCTTGCTTTGAACTCTTCTCCATCCAGTGAGCTAACAGCACAGCACATTGTGATATTGTCAGAACACAGAAAATATTCCAGATCTTACTGCACTGATTCTATGGGTTATATTCTGTTTTCTGTGGCATTAAGTCCAGATTCCATCTAAAGTTAAAATGCAATTCAAACCACTAGATATCTAGTTGGGGAACTCTTGAAAAGCAGTTCTCTAAACTAACGGAAAAAAATAGGCATACAAAACTTAAATTCATCACTGGAGTATAGAGCACTTGCATGGGAAATGTGTATTTTAAGATGAAATATTATGAGTTTTGAAAATAAAATTTTTGCTGATTAAAAAAGACATTCATTTAAAAAAATTAAATAATAACACCTGAATGCCATTAAAGATGCTCATCAAGTGTGATAGGATAATTATCATTGATTTAATAAGGACATTATTGGTCCTCTGAAGTGCAAGAGGAAAAATAATGTTTTTCTCAAAGACATTTGTTAGTAACTGAGATGTTTGCTCCTTCACACAATTGTCCCTGGTCTCCCACAAAACCACCCACTTGTCAAAGACTGAAATAAATTACAGAGTGAAAGAAAGTAACAGTAATATTTTTAAAAAAACTTTCTATATAACAAATATATTTAGAATATGTGTTATAATTAAATTTAAACTTTTAAAATAGTTCTTTATCCTTATATAGCCATTTCTTTCTAACTTACTTCAAGGGTGTCTCTCATTGAGACTTTGGTAATATCCCTAATTCCCAGACCTCTCTGCTTATCTCACCCCATATATTTTCTCTAAGCAAACTTAACACTTTAACAATTTTAACAAGCACTTGTATTCAAAGAATTCCTGAATGGTCATCTAAAGACCTGGCGAATTTCTTGAGCTTCAGACTTTACTGAGACAGAACAACCTTGTTTACTCCCAATATTTACAAAAATATTGGCTAACATTTAAAAATGTTTACTTTATGTAAGGTACTATACTAAGTGCTTTAACATACATTATCACAGTTAATGCTCCAATAATCTTCCAACTACTACATTTTCCATTCTGTATATGAAAGTGCCAAGCCTTTCAGATAAATTTGATGTCAAGGTCACAAAACTAATTAAGAGGAATAGCTGAGTTAGAAGCCAGTTGTTTCTGATGCCAAAGCCCATCCTTTTATATATGGTTTATAACTTTTTTAAATTTTTTATTCTAGTCGGTAATAACATTTCCCATCCAGTCATGAAAATCTGTAACTTGGAAGTGGCTTTGACCTTTTCTTCTTCTCTAATACCTACAGAATCAAGACTAGAGAAGTTAAATTCTAAGTACCTTTCAAATATATTTCTATTTACTATTATTCTATATGGATTTAATTATTTTTACGGAAAAATAAGTGAGAGCCTTAACATGTCTTCTTGGTTTTTGTTTTTGTAATTTATCTTTTGGAATATAGCTAATAATGTAATCTATCCAGGAGGAATTGGCCATATCCCTTCACTTGACATCCTCCATTTACTTCCAAAAACTGTAAAATTTAAAGAGGTACACGCAACACTCACTACGTTCTATCTTGTACTTTTCCAGGCTTATTTGAAACACACACACACACACACACAAACACACACACAACACACAAACACACACAAACACACAAACACACACACACACACACACTCCCAAACCCCTACCTTCCTTTTCCTCCTCTTCTTCATTTCTCAAAATCCTCTCAATTCTTTCATTAATTCACATTTACATTTGAACATTCAACTCAACCGTTTTCTTAGAAAACTTTTCTCAAGTTCTCCTCTTCCTCAAAAAAATTTTTTCTTTATAGAAATATATATTTCTGTTTCCCATTATTTCATATTATTCATTTTATTGATTTGTCTATCTGTCAACTTAAACTGCAAACATTTGAGAAAATCAGTAGAAACTGATTTATTCTTGAAATTCTCATCTTTTAATATTTGAATCTCAGAATATAGGATGCAATAAGTATTAAATTATGCCTAAACTGATCTAAGATATGCCATGTAAATTATATAAAAGAGATTATTTAAGAAAAATTATGTTCCTATGGTTAATTGAGAAGGAACTTATGTTGCTTCATTTTTAGCATATTTATGTTGGTTATCAGTGTTTAATATTAATCATATGTATTATGTAATAGTGATTCAGAAAATTATAGTACACATACATTTAATAGAGAAGTGAATAATTTTCTTTCTATCTAATGAAATATATTAAAATTAAGTTATATAAGATAAAATAATTGGACTTGGATTTTCAAATCAAATTTGATGATGTTTTACATGAAATTCAATTCTAAAGGCAATTTGAAAAATGATTTATTATCCCTGACTTTCTAGGAATCAGAAAATAATTAGAAAAAGGGAATATAGAAAGATGTATACATACACATCTATATGTATATACATCTATATGTGTAGATGTATATATGTACACATGCAGAGAGCAAATATAAAAAAGAAATCACTTAACTATTTGATTTGAATATAAAGAGGAACTTCAAAAGCAGAAAGTGCCTCCTTATTAAATATTTCTAATTATATATATTATTTATAACAGATCATTAGGGGGAATACCATCATTTAAAAAAAATTTAGATAAGTCAATATTCTAATTACGGTTCATTCACACTACAGGGTAATATTCATGAACTATGCTGTAACAAATTTATTATTGACATATATATATATATATACGTGTATACATACATAAATTGCTAGTTTTAGAATTTTTATAAATACATAAATATTAACCATGCTATTTTTCACATACCTGTTAGAAATGCATTAAACAAAACTTCTTAAACAATTAATTGTCTAGTAACATCTTTAGAATAGATGAAAATTTTGTCTTGTGATTCACATGATAGAAATTCATGTTTTGTCTTTCTTACCAAGTAATAATAGATATAGTAATTAGCCCAGTTTTATTAATCCTTTTGATGAGATTGAATGAGGGAGACATTTATTTTATAGCAAAAGTAGACTTTGGTTTAAACTTTTAAAACATCATTTAACCTTTAGTAGTGATGTGTGATATAAAGACAATGTTATATAACCTAATATTTGACCCATAAGTTTTATGCTGATATAAATACCAAAGGAAAACCACTAGTGCTAAAAAGCCACGGTTTTCAGGTTTATCTATAAGTCATCTACTGTCATAATGTTGCCGTATAATAGACCACCCGGGAGCAACTTTTATTCTCATGCTCATGTACGTCTAGCAATTAATTGTGTTTTTGTTGACTGAAGAGTAGTCTTGGCTGGACAACTTTGCTTCAGGCTCTGGTCAGCAAGGGTAAGGTCATTGTCAATGTATTTATTCTGGGGATGCATAAGCGGTAATGACTACTTGGGGTAGGATATTCGCATTGTGATATCAGAAACAGGAAAGGTTCATGCCAAAGTGAATAAGAGCATTTCACATTACCATTGCTTCAAGGTTGCCAATATCATATTAGGCGAGCAAGACACATAGCCAAGCCTCAGTTAAAGCCAAGCTTCAGTTAAAGTGTGGCACTCCTCCTATCAGTAGGCCAAGACAAGTCTGTGATTGTATAACTTTCTCACAAGGGATGAAGTAACTGGGACCACTAATTTAATTCATCAAACCCTTTTAGTGTCTTATATAGGTACTGTAAAATATAGTCACCTCAGATTTATCATCTATAATATATCATGTATCTTGAGGGTGATAGAAATATTTGAAAGACATTGTAAAGTAGATGAGATAAAGTATTTTAGGGTATCAAAGTTTTGAGGTTGCCTGATTCTCAGAAATATTAAACTGCAGTTAGTTAACTAAGTTGCCCAAAGTCCTCCAGTGAGTATAAAACAGAACAGAATTTAAATCTACTTATGTCTGAATTAAAAATTTGTCATTTTCCTCATTATAGTATGTCTCCTTTTTCTCCATTAACTCATGTATTGTTAGAATTTATTTTATAGAAAATGAATTATGAAAGTTATCAAACTTCCTTCAGTTTCTTCAATAATGAGAATCAAACTCCTTTTGAGGCTGCCACTTTGACCTTCAGAAAAATTGAAAATTATCTTCCACTAACTTTTTTTGCTACTCCTTGTTTGAGCCCCAGGAAAATACAGCATATAATAACTTTTACATTAGCATATTTGAGTAATCAATAAAATATCTGGTAAGTGAATGAATGGAGATATGAATAAAAATATATTTAAACATACAACTACCATGTTCACCATCCTCAACTCTTTAATCAATGCTTCAAACAATAATCTTCATGTCCATCATTTCTGCTATATTGCTCTGCCTAAACTTACCTATATTTCTGTGTACTTGGAGAAACCATTGATTTTCTAGCACAGAATACAATGAGACTCATGTCATACATCCATGCGAGGTATTATATTCCAAACAACTTGCTCATGAATCATACTGGTTTAATGATAACTATAAATATTTACTCCTTAAGCTGACTTTTAGTAATTTCCAAAATTCTTAGGTCTTTTCTGCCACACACTGTTATTGGATTCAGTCACTGAGATCTGCTTTTCAATTTAAGGTTATTAACTATCCCTTCCTACTTCGTGCCAACCAGAAGTATGTATATAACCTTTAACTTGGATATATAGATTAGCATTTAAATAGAATATGGTCAATGGCAGATCCCAGTGACTTTTTTAAAGTAATGCCTATCAATTTTTTCTTTAACGAAAACCAGTATCATTTTGATAAGACCATTTGTTCAGTCTACAATTATCTAATTAAAATATATATTTCTCAATATCTTTCCATTTTTTTTTGCTGCTACATAACATACAACCTATAAAGATAATATTTATAGACAATTCTTTCTTCTTTGATCCATTTAGGATATAGGTTTGCACTTATTTACAGCTGCTGCCATGTAATTGTTTTATATTTTCTAACCAAATTATTAGCCGTTTTCATAAACTGCAAGTTATTTCTGTCTCTGACTCCCACAATGAAACTGTATAATCCAAATGCACTAGGCTTCCCCAGATCATGGGACTTTCTCAGTTCTATAAATGAGGGACTTCAGAACTAATACCCATATTATTTTACTTTTTAAATAATTTTTATTAAATATTTAGTGGACAAAAATAAGTGCTTGTTAAGTATATGCTAAGCCCAATGAATAAGAACTCGAAGAACAGTGTAAAATTAGTATTATGATTTTTGAAGTACCCTGGGTGCTCATTGCAGTTTCCATCTCTTCATTCCTGCTTTAAAGGCAGTTGTTATTGTGAACTTTGAGGTTATCATTATTTTATTTCTTTATAGTCTTAAAAAATGTCTATTACTTTAACTAATATATTATTTCAGTTTTAAGTTGTTTTGGATTTACATCAATGATTAATGCCATGTGCTCTATTCTGAGATGTGCATGTATAGTTAAGAAAGGCTGGATGTTGTCAACATGAAGAGCCTGGCCTCAGTGCAACGACTACCTAGGTTTGACTCCTGGCTCCTGTATCTATTGGTAAATTATATAACATTTTTTGTGCTTCAACATCCTAAATTGCAGAATATGGAAAATTAGTGAACCCATCTCATGATGTTGAGAGGATTAAATAACATACTATTTGGCAGGCATAAAATAATGGCTGCCATAATAAACATTATGTTAGATATTTCTACTAGTTTCTTTATTTAGATCAATTCTATGTCCTTTAGTTTCATCATGTTGATATACATAGCAGCCTAAACTGCAATAATATAATTTCTGTTATCTAATACATCAAATCCCAAATTTGTGCTACTCTTTAGGAGTTCAATAGCCATTCTTTAGTCTCAGCCTGTCAAGTTCCAGACCAAAACACAAACACAAACCAAAATCAGAACAAAAAGACTCAAGTCTGTTTGTTTATTTATAGATCCAGTTGGTGGATGTTGCTATTTTTAACCTGAGTCTCAATCAAAAGCAATTTGTACTTCTTAATTTATTTCACATTAATTTATTACTGTAAGTTTTATAATTTTTCTTATACATATTTTGTTAAATTTCTGCCAACGTATTTCCTATTTTTATTATATTCTAAGTGGCATTTGAGTTTCAAGTACATTCTCAAACTATTGCTGGTATGTGGAAACAAAGGGATTGAATATTAACGTTATGCTCAGCAAACTTAGAAAAATTCTCCTGTCTCCATAACAGCTCTAGAGTTGTAGTATTTCCTTAAAATGCATTACATAATTTGTGAGTAATTAAAATTATTTTCCTTTATGATTCTTATTTATTTTAATTGCCCTCTGCATTAGTCCATTTTCACACTGCTGATAAAGACACCAGAGACTGGGCAATTTACAAGGAAAGAGGTTTGATGGAGAACTCACAGTTCCGCATGGCTGGAAAAGCCTCACAATCATGGTAGAAGGCAAGGAGAAGCAAGTAACATCTTACATGGATGGCAGCAGGCAAAGAGAGATCTTGTGCTGTGCCACTTCCGATATTAAAGCCATCAGATCTCATGAGAACCATTAACTACAGCAAAAAAAGCATGGGAAAGACCTGCCTACATAATTCAATCATCTCCCACTGGGTCTCTCCCATAATATGGGGGAATTATACGAGCTACAAGATGAGATTTGGGTGGGTACACAGCACCATACCATATCATTCTGCCCCTGGCCCTTACCAAATCTCATATCTTCACATTTTAAAACCAGTCATGCTTTCCCAACACTCCCCTAAAGTCTCAACTCATTTCAGTGTTAACTCAAAAGTCCACAGGCCAAAGTCTCATCTGAGACAAGGCAAGTCATTTCTGCCTATGAGCCCGTAAAATGAAAAGCAAGGTACTTACTTTCTAGATACAATGGGGATACAGGCATTGGGTAAATACAGCCATTCCAAGTGGGAGAAATTGGCCAAAACAAAGGGGCTACAGGCCCCATGCAAGTCCAAAATCCAGTGGGGCAGTCAAATCTTAAAGCTCTAGAATGTTCTCCTTTGACTCCATGTCTCATATCCAGGTCTGGCTGATGCAAGAGGGAGGTTCCCATAATCTTGGGTAGCTTGACCCCTGTGGCTTTGCAGGGTACAGCTTCCCTCTCCTCCTCCTTCATGGGCTGGTATTGAGTGTCTAAGGCTTTTCCAGGTGCACAGTGTAAGCTGTCAGTGGATCTATCATTCTGGGGACAAGAGGACAGTGGCCTTCTTCTCACAGCTCCACAATGTGGTGTCCCAGTAGGGAGTCTGTGTGGGGGCTCTCACCCCACATTTCCCTTCTGCAATGCCCTAGCAGAGGTTCTCCATGAGGACCCCACTCCTGCAGCAAACTTCTGCCTGGGCATCCACACATGTCCATATATTTGAAAGGTAGGCAGAGATTCCCAAAACTAAATTCTTGACTTCTGTGTAGTCACAGGCTCAACACCATATGGAAGATGATATGGCTTAAGGCTTGCACACTCTGAAGCCATAGTCTGAGCTCTAGGTTGTCCCCTTTCAGCCACAGCTGGAGGGGCTGGGACATAGAGCACCAAGTTCCTTGGCTGAACGCATCAGGTAGACTGTAGGTCCAGCCCAGGAGTCCACTTTTTTTTTTTCTTAAACCTCTGTGCCTATAATAGGAGGGGCTGCCACAAATGTCTCTGACATGCCCTGGACACCCCATTGTCTTGGGGTTAGCCTCCAGCTCCACATTACTTATGCAAATTTCTGCAGCTGGCTTGAATTTCTCCTGAGAAAATGGGATTTTCTTTACTATTGCATTGTCAAACTGCCAGTTTTCTGCACTTTTATGCTCTGCTTTCCTTATAAAACAGAATGCCTTTAACAGCACCCAAATCACATCTTGAATGCTTTGCTGCTTAGAAATTTCTTCCACCAGATACCCTAAATCATCTCTCTCAAATTCAAAGTTCCACAAATCTATAGGCAGGGGCAAAATGCCACCAGTCTTTTTGCTAAAACATAATAAAAGTCACTGTTGCTCCAGTTCCCAAGAAGTTCTTCATCTCCATCTGAGACTACCTCAGCCTGAAATTTATTACTCACATCACTATCAGCATTTGTGTCAAAGCCATTCAACAAGTCTCCAGGAAGTTCCAAACTTTCCCACATATTTCTGTCTTCTTCTAAGCCCACCAAACTGTTCCCATCTCTATCTGTTACCCAGTTCCAAAGTTGCTTCTGCATTTTTGTGTAGCTTTCCAGCAGCACCCCACTCTACTGGTACCAATTTACTACATTAGTCCATTGTCATGTTGGACTAATCCAGTAAATTGGTACCAGTAGAGTGGGGCACTGCTGGAAAGACATACCAGAGACTAGGCAATTTACAAAGGAAAGAGCTTTAATGGAGAACTCACAGCTCTATGTGGCTCAAAATCATGACCAAAGGAAAGGAGGAGCAAGTCACATATTATGTGAATGGCAGAAGGCAAAGACAGAACTTGTGCAGGGAAACTCCCATTTTCAAAACATCAGGTCTTGTGAGACCCATTCACTATCACGAAAACAGCACAGGAAGGACCCACCCCCATAATTCAATCATCTCCCACCAGTCTGTCCCACAATACATGGGACTTACAGGAGCTACAAGATGAGATTTGGGTGGGGACACAGCGAGCCAAACCACACCACTTTCTGAGTTGACAAGGTCCTCCAGTACACTGGCCAATAAAAATGGAATTACTTTGACTCTTGCTGGAACTCAGGTGCTTACTGGTTATTCAACTAATTCATCAATCAGTGAATGAGATGAGATGCGTCCTAAAATATATATGCAGACTGACTAATTATCAGCATATACACTGACTTAAGTTACCACCATTCTATTTCAGGGTACTTGCAACTTTCTCCCTCTGCCCTTTGCCACCAGTAATTAGTCTTTAACACAACTGCTAGTTTGCTCTTTCCTGTAGGGGACTTGGGTCATATCACTACACAAGTCTGCTAAAAAACTTTCCAGTGGCTTCACATTGCATTCTGAGTACAAGACAATTGTGCACAGAGGACTTATAATGCTTTAGAACACTCTACATGATCTACCTTTGCCTGATTTTTTTTCTCTGCCCTAGTTCCCTACTAATCTTTCCCTTAGCCACTCATCCACATTTTAACTTACTCACTTTTGGCCAAGTATCCTTTGCATTTTTTTTAATCAAACCAGACAAACTCCCAATTCAGGGCTTTTGTGCTTTTTACTATTTACTCTTCCAATAACATATTTTTATCAGATATTTGCTTGGCTTACTCTTTAACTTTCTTCAAATTTTATTTAAATATCATCTTCTCCTTCAGTAGGACTTACCTTGCTAACTCTATCATCCTGTCTAAAATTGCAAGCCTAACCCACATTTACTAAATCTTTCCCAGACATTATTTAATATAACTAATTTGTTGTCTCCTTCTTCTAAAAAATCATATACGTATAAGTATATATGTACATATATGTTTGTATGTGTATAAATATACACACACACACCCCCCACACCATAAAGACAGGAAGTATTTTTTTCTTTTTTGTTTCTTGCTATATCACCAGTGTCTAGAACTGCACGTGGCTCCTAGTAAATATCAACAATAGCTTTTGCATGAATGAATGAAGAAAGAAATGAATGGGTGAATGAATATGTGATTGCAGAGATATATCTATATCTTTGTATCTTTAATATGGGACCGTTTTTATCTTCGGTAATGCAATTTTCTCACAAGTATTTTTGACTTTGTTAATGTCACAACAAATGTTTTGTTAGTATTTTCTTTTATATATAAATATGTGTATCCTGAATCTTATTATATATAGAAATTTTGGAAACACACACACACACATACACACACACACACATGTGTATATATATATATATATATATGTATATATATATATATACATATATATATATATATAAATTTTGGATATGCATCTTGTAAATATGATAGAGTAATGCTATTGTTGTTATATTGTTTAAAATACAGTCTGACAATTTTATACTGTAACTGCTGACATATTTGAATTTGTTTTTCTATCTTATTTTGTCATTTTTATTTACTAAATATTTGCAAAGCTGCTTTTTGTCTGCTTCTTTGCTTTTTATTTATTTCTTTTAAGATAGATTTGATTGATGTACTTTAGAATTTTTTAAAAATCCCTGACTATTTAATGCTTATGTTAGAAATTTTTCATGCACACTTATGAATTACTAAAGATACTCTATATGTTTATCTTCTTCCTGAGAAATACAAGGTTTTTAGACAACCTCACTACTCATCATATAAAATTTTTGTTATTTATATGGTGTTATTTATGTTTTAATAACATGCTAAAAACACATATGTATATGTATATTTCACATGCTCATTTATATGTGTATGTTTTACATATACAAATTTTGTGAGAAATTTCCCTTCATATTTGCAAATTTATTTGCTGATAATTCTTTCTTGTATATAAAATATTTCATCTGGATCATGCATTTTTTATCTTAAATACATCTTTAAGAATTGTATTTGGGAGGGTTTGACAGTTACACGTTCAGTTTCTGTTTGCTTGAAAATGTCTTTGTTTCAGCATTACTACTGGGAAAGAATATTTTTGCTTTCTGTACAATCTTTAGTTGACCATTTTCTCTCAATGGATTGAAAATATTACTCCATTGTCTTTTAGTTTCCATTGATACTATGATTAGTTAGATGTAAATCTAATTACAATTCCTTTCAAGGGATATATTTGTCTTCTTGGGGTAATTAGTATCTCTTTATCTTTTGTATTATGAAGCTTCATCATTATATGCATTAATTTACATTGGTTTCAATTTATTTTGCTTGAGATTTATGTCACCTTTGGGTTATTTGAGTTAGTATTTGTAATAATTTATTCTCACACTGCTATAAAGAACTTCCTGAGACTGAGTAGTTTATAAAGGAAAGAGATTTAATTGACTCACAGTTCTGCAAGGCTGGGGAAGCCTAAAGAAACTTGCAGTCATGGCAGAAAGAGAAGCAGGCATGTCTTAACCTGGCAAAGAGAGAGCAAAAAGCTCTGAGGAAACTGCCATTTATAAAACCATCAGATATCCTGAGAACTCCCCTAGTATCATGAGAACAGCATGGGGGAAACCACCTCCACGATACAATCACCTCCTACCGGGTCTCTTCTCAATACTTGGGGATTAAAATTTGAGATGAGATTTGGTTGGGGACACACAGCCTAACCATATTAGTATTTGTATTAGTATGTTTTCATCCTGCTAATGAAGATATACTCAAGATTTGGCAATTTACAAGCAAAGAGGTTTAATGGATTTACAGTTCCACATGGCTGAGGAGGCCTCACAATCATGGTGGAGGAGCAAGTTATGTCTTACACGGATGGCAGCAGGGAAAGGTAGAGATTGTGCAGGGGAACTCCCATTTTTAAAACCATCAGATCTCATGAGACTTATTCACTATCATGAGAACAGTACTGGAAAGACTTGTCCCCATGATTCAATTACCTCCCACCAGGTCCCTCTCACAACACATGGCATGGGAACTCAAGATGAGATTTGGGTGGGGACACGGAGCCAAACTATATCATTCTACCCCTGGCCCTTCCAAAATCTCATGTCCTCACATTTCAAAACCTTCCCAACAGTTCCCAAAGTCTCAACTCATTTCAGCATTAAATAGAAAGTCCACAGTTCAAAGTCTCATCTGAGACAAGGCAAGTCCCTTCTGTCTATGAGCCTGTAAAATCAAAAGCAAATTATTTACTTCCTAGATACAATGGGGATACAGGCACTGGGTAAATACAGCCTTTCCAAATGGGAGAAATTGGCCAAAAAAAAAACAGGGTACAGCACCATGCAAGTCCGAAATCCAATGGGACAGTCAAATCTTAAAGCTCCAAAAGAATCTTCTTGGACTCCATGTCTCACATCGCCATGCCGATGAAAGAGGTAAGCTCCCATGGCCTTGGGCAGCTCCACCCTTTGGCTTTGTTGGATATAACCACCCTCCTGTCTGCTTTCACAGTCTGACATTGAGTGTCTGCATCTTTTCCAGGAGCATGGTGCAAGCTGTCATTGGATCTACCATTCTGGGTTCTCAAGGATGATGGCCCTCTTCTCATAGCTCCACTAGGTAGTACCCCAGTAGGGAGTCTTTGTGGAGGTTCCTGCCCCATATTTCTCTTCTGCATTGCCCTAGCAGAGGTTCTCCATGAGGGTCTGACCCCTGCAGCAAGCTTGTGCCTGGGCATCCAGGCATTTCCATACATCTTCTGAAATCTAGGCAAAGGTTCCCAAACCCCAATTCTTGACTTCTGTTTCAATTAAGAAAATTTCTCAGAGCCAAGTGAAAGGGGTAAAGAAAGATGAGAATGAATGAATGGCAGAGGTAGTGGATGGAGGGAAAGCTGTGATGTATAAAACACCATATTAAACAAACGAAACCATTTGGTAGTGAAAAGGATGACAGGGCAAAATCTGACAGAAAAGTTGAGCTGACTAGGATGTGAGAGAATCAGGAGGAGATGCCAGGTCTGGATTTTGTAGTGTCTTCTATGGCTTCCTCTGTAGTGTGTACCTAAAGTCTCACCAGGACAGCAATGCCAACTCTATTTGAAAATCAACCATGTTGGACAGGACAAACTGGTATTTGCAGAAGGTCTTTGATTCTGGTCTGGCTTCCTGATCTTTACAAGGCATTGTTGAATATATGCCATGCTTTGCTGCAGTCTGATTTTTATGCTCTATTTTTAAAGGACAACCTACACAGTACACAATCCCTCCACTTTTTGTTCTCCAACACTTTTCACTTTTCATGGTCCACAAAATCTATTTTAGGGTTTGCTTGGAATATAACTAACAGCATGCCTGCAATAAATTTAAAAGGAACAATCCAAAAATTCGAGAATACCAAATTTATACTTTACAATTCTTTTTTCACATGAGCTATGGTAATAGGCAAAACAGTTTTCAATTTTTGTAGAATAAGTGGATAGTTAACTATACCTGTAAGGAACATATAAGTTTATTCTTAGGTGATTTATAAGTTTATTAAGATTGCCTGACTTAAGGGTCTGTATAAAATTGTTACATTTGGACTTCTGATTAATATTATTAGAAACAGATAATTACTACTTAAAATAATGCAGGAACATGCAGAATTTTCTGAACAAATGTATACATAACAATGTTGAAATTAATTTTATTTTATTAAAACTATTTGATAGTTTAATATAGTTTAATAGTATGAAACATATTAGATGAATTTGACATTAATCATTTTGACTTTAACAAAATTTATGACTCAATATATGAGGGATTCACCTTAGATGTTGAAATCCTTACAACTAACAATTAGTGCTTAATACAGGTTAATACATAATTAATTTCTTTAAATCATAGATGGTTAAAATATGGTTTTAAATTTTTGTGTTTATCTTTATGTTACATAATATGGAATATTACTTTTATGATTACTTATCATAGCTATGTTTAAGTGAAAGAATATTTACAACTTCAAAATAAAGTTTCTGAGCCTAATTTATTTTAGAATCCTGCAAAAGGTGTGTGCAGCCCACAAAGGATTCTACTATTTTGCATAGCATTTTTTCAGATTAGTATCTGGGAGGCATAGCAACATTCATGGAAGTATTAGATGCCATTTCTTTTATTGCTATTTTAGTATTTTTATGCCATTTATTCCCTTTAGGGTTGGGAATGTTAGCCTAGTCCTTGAAAGTTTTCTGCCAATGACTGGGTTCAATGAACTCATATAGTTTGAATGAAATTTGTTAATGCTATCCATTCCCTGAACCACAGTGATCATTAACATTAATGTAACATTTAATAAATTGTATCATGTAGTCCTACCAACATTGTAAATGCATCCAGCATGAATAGCAAATATGTGTCGGAATAAATTAACGGAACATGCTCTAAGGAAAATAAAGGGAGTCTTCTACATTTCACAGTATTTGTTACCTAATGTATTATTTTGCAATTTTAATATAAGGACTATTTTGCTTATTATTTTATTACTAACAGTATTGCCTCCCTACACAATGCATTGGGGATTCCTAAAGGCATCAAGCCATTTACTTTTTACAGCCCTTGCCTATTAGTCAAATAATTATTAGCCTGAATAGAAATAAGGAATTATGTTGAAATAATGACGCATAGTTTTTCTTTTCTTCCCAATGAACAAATTTAGAAATCAAGATTGGATAGATTTTTGAATAGAGTCAAAGATAAATCAGCCAAGTAATTAAATCAATATAGCTCAGTATAGAAATTAAATGAATATGTGTATAACTATAATTATCAGTTGCAGATATACAATTATATATAACAATCTATATTAAAATGTAACTAGCAATTATTTGCAATCTATATTTTTATAATCAACACGTTTTAATTACCTTTTCATGTAATTTAAATATTTGTAAGTCAAATTATTGAAATTTTTAGTTTGATGCTATCGGTGTCTCTGATGAATTTGAAGAAAACATGATCTTTCAAACAATATCATTTTTAAACAGTTTTAAGTAGTAAATAATGTGAAAAACACATAATTTTTTACTAACATACATTTATGATTCTGACAAATTTTCTACACTGTATATCTTAATGACTAAAACCACACTTTGAATAATCTGATAATTAGATATGAAAAGTGTGACAAAAGGAGACTCATTACATTAATACATTTCTAATACAAATAAAATACATTTGGAAACCTGAATAGAAATATTATGGCTAATAATAGAATTTTCTTTATCTAAAGATCACCCTAAGGAGAGGCTATTGACAGGTAGGGGGAGATCAACTTAGATGTGAGTTAGAGAAATTTAATTTGAAAAGTGTGCTATTCTTGGTAGAAATGTTGAGAAGACAAAAGGAAACAAATGATTCAATTTATTATAGAAGGTTTTTACTCAGAGCTATCGCTAATCACACCTATTTCTTTCCTATGTATGGGGCAAATACATAAAGATATGCTTGTTTTTTATATGAGTTTGCTGCTGTTAGAGAAAATCCTCTACCCAAGTATCAGTGGATAGACACACAGAAATTTCCCTCCCACTGACTTAATGTGTGGATTAATTGGACCAAATGAGTTCATTCAGAGACTCAGGCTAATAATGAAGACGGCCATAGCTGTATTAGCTAAAATGTTCCCCATTTGTTGTTGTGGGTCATACCTAATCACTGCTAAAAGTGGTTGGAAACTTAATATGTTAATTTATCCTTTTTTTTGCAGGGCAGCATATAAATGGTTTTACTCAATAGTAGCTATTGACTCAGCCATACTGGCTTTGTCATCCAAGAAAAGTAGATCCTTTCCTCTATGGCATGTCAAGAGTGAACAATTGATCTTTACTGGGCTGCTTGCTGACATACTCCCATTTGCCTTTTCAGTTTAATGATTAGGCAAGCTCTCTGCATTGAAGAAATCTAGCTAGAGATATTATAGAGATACAGAAAGGAATTTGGCAGTCTAGAAAGAAATAAACCTGTAAGTTTTATGGACTAGCCCTTGGTTTGAATCCTGTCAGGATTCCTTTGGAAAGTTGATTAACTTCCAGAGCCTCAGTTCTTTCTTCTGTTTATTGGAGATAACAGAACTACTTTTCACAAGGAAGTAAAAATCAATGTCATTCAAGTTTCATCATTTTAAGCAAATTTTCAAATAAGGAAGTAGCTTTCAAGAAATGTTAGTAAGAGAGGAAAAAAAGTTTACTTGCTAGAACTTGGCCCTGAAAATAAAGCTGATTTCATGCTATATGAATTCTGGTTCTGGTAAGAGCCAAGTAAAATGCCGAATTGATAATGATGATATTGTCATTGCCCTTCCTGCCCTATGCTCTAGCCACAAAGTACTTTCTTCAAGTCTTTTAACACATTTCACAATTTGCATTCTTTATTTCCCCAAATCTAGAACATAATTTATGTCTCTTCTAATGCTGTAATCCACTTAATTTCTCCTTTCTCTTTCAAGTAACAGTTTACATGTATTTTCTCCTTACAGGCTGTCTTTCACCAGTAGTATGTTTCCATGTATTCTTTTTTTTTTTTTTTTTTTTTTAGACAGAGTCTCTTGTCACTCAGGCTGAAGTGCAGTGGTGTGCTCTCTGTTCACTGTAAACTCTGTCTCCCAGATTCAAGCGATACTCCTGCCTCAGCATCCCCAGTAGCTGAGATTACAGGCACCCAACACCATGCCAGCTGATTTTTGTAGTTTTAGTAGAGATGGGGTTTCACCATGTTGGCCAGGCTAGTCTCAAACCCCTGACCTCATCCCCCTCGGCCTCCTAAAGTGCTGGGATTATAGACATGAGCCACTGCACCCAGCCTATGTGTTCTCTTTTTACAGATCTCTCCATTTCCACTTTGCTAATATGCATTTTCTTCATTGTAATTACTTGCTGGAATTTTTATCTCCTTTATCTAGTATAGTCTACATAAAGGGAGAGATTTCATAAATAATGGACATTGTTACACCTCTAGGTTCAATGCCTCTCAGGTAATAGATACAAATATAGGAAAGCGGCAAAAGAAAGAATAATCCACTTAACTTCTACTGTACAAAATATGCCCAAATTCAACCAGGTGCATAACATTTTCTTTTTCTTTCATTTTTTTTTTTTTTGAGACAGAGTTTCACTCTTGTTACCCATGCTGGAGTGCAATGGCGTGATCTCAGCTCACCAAAACCTCTGCCTACTGGGTTCAAGCAATTCTCCTGCCTCAGCCTCCCAAGTAGCTGGGACTACAGGCGTGCACCACCATGCCCAGCTAATTTTTATATTTTTAGTAGAGACAGGGTTTCACCATGTTGACCAGGATGGTCTCGATCTCTTGACCTCGTGATCCACCCGCCTCGGCCTCCGAAATTGCTGGGATTATAGGCGTGAGCCACTGCACCCGGCCAACGTTTTATTTTTCTTTGTGCAACCTGCTTCACTTGAGATGATCTACATTTTGGCCCTTCCTTGTTGAACAAGAGTTGCCTGTGATCATTGCTAATAATTCCTGGATCAAATACCCATCTTTCTTGGGATGGCTTTTATTTTCTCCTTCTTAAGCAAAAGTTGAATCCTCTCTTCTATGCCAGAAACACTGGGTGCACAGTTAATCTTTTCTGACAAGCTTGACATTTCTAATATTTTATTTCTTCATACTTTTCCAAAGCCATCTGAAAGAAGATTATGTACAATTTGTCAAAGTGTTCATGTTACTGCTTTTTTTTTTTTTACCAATACCACTCATTTATACATATGCTTTATTTTACTTAAATATTTCATTGATCTATTAATCATTGTGTATGGTATGTTTTAAAATTAGACCTATCAAATTACATATTATATCGCCTTAGTTATACTGGGTTAAACAAAAATCTGAAAACAGTTAATAGCTATGTTCTGAAAACATATTAATAAGCACAATAAATGAAGAAATGGCTGAATATATTATACTTAGCTACAAATACAACTAAAAATTAACTTTAGACCTTTTTATCAGATTGTATTTACCCTAAGTTATTCTCTAGGAATAGCTTGATTTTATACCTATTGAAATATAAAATTCTTTTCTAAATAAAAGATCAATGAATTAGAAGATGTGCATGGTATTTATGAATTGTCTCATCATAAATGTCAAAGCAGAGACATCCATTCAAAGCAGAGGATTCATCAAGCTGGATAATCTTTGTATAATGTTTTTATCCTTGTTTCTACAATGATTGAAATAGCAAGCATGACATTTTTATTTGTCTATTTAATATGTAGTTGTTATAAAAATTTTATTTCAGATTCAAATTATCTTGGTGAGGCAAGCAAGGCATTTAAATGTGTGACTAAAACATATGTTTATTTTTGGCATTTCAAGTTGAATGATGGGGCAATCTCTGGTTTGATTCTCATCTGGTACTTTCTGTGGGCCAAGCATTTGTAATATTTAATGTACTTAGATTATATAAGAAAAGAAAATGTCTTCGTTTCCAGATATACTTTATTTTCAATGGCTAAATCAACAAATACTCAAGTATTCCTCTTCATCTCTGCAAGCAGTTTAATGTGAAAAAATGGACTTTTTGTCAAATACATAATTTAGGAAAATGAGATTCTGAGATTGTCATTACTGTCTGTTTTTCCTTAGCAATGTTACTGTGGACTTAGCATATTAAACAATACAAAGTTATTGCCTCCCTGTTTCTGTGAGTCAGGAGTCAGGGCATGACATAGCTGGGTCCTTTGTTCCAGAGTGTCAGAAAGCTGCAATCAAGGTACTGGTGAGAGCTTCATTCTCATCTGAGGCTCGACTGGGGAAGATTCCAATCCTAACTTCATTGGAATGATGTTGTTAGCCTCATTCATTTCCTTATGGGCTCTTTGGTTTAGGGCCTTAGTTTTTTGCAATTGAGCAATTGCCTAGAGTCTGCCTTCAGGTTCTTGCCATGTGAGCCACCCCGAGATTACTTTTTGCTTCCTAAAGTCCAGCAGGGGAGAGCAAATCTCCTTAGAAATATGGCTTACAGTTGAATGTAGCATTATCACAGAAATGACATCCCATCACCCACCTTCACTGTAGTATATCTAAAGCCAAATCCTGGCTCTGCCCTCACTCAAAGAGGGGATTACCAAAGGTGCAAACCAGGATGTGAGATCATAGAGCATGGTAGTATTTTTTCTCACTACAGAGATGAATAAGTAAGTTTTCATGGTGATAAAATGAGAAGAAAGAAGAACTTTTCAGCCGGGCATGCTGGCTCACATATGTAATCCCAGCACTTTTGGGAGGCTGAGATGGGTGGATCATGAGGTCAAAAGATTGAGACCATCCTGGACAACATGGTGAAACCCTATCTCTACTAAAACCACAAAAATTAGCTGGGCATGGTTGCGCACACCCATAGTCCCAGCTACTTGGGAGAGTGAGGCAAGAGAATTGTTTGAACCTCGGAGGTGGAGATTGTAGTAAGCCAAGATTATGACACTATATTCTAGCCTGGCAACAGAGTGAGACTCTGTCTCAAAAAAAAACCAAAAAATAAACAAATAAAAATTAACTATGGAAACTACTCATAAAAAATATACTTACAACTTTATAGACTGCTAGAC
>CAUYLG010009864.1:0-21359 GCA_963573385.1 Cacajao melanocephalus
GTGGCTCCTCCGCCGGGAATCTCCTAGTCTGTGGGCAACAAAAATTCGTCTGAAAGTGCGGTGTCCACTCGCTCTCTGCGCTTTCACTGGGAGCTACAATCCTGAGCTGTTGTTAATCGGCCATCTTGGATCTCTCTCCTCTCCTAGGCCTGTTTTAATGCTGGCGTCTAGCAGTCAATCATTATGCCAGAAAAACTAGTATGTGGACAAACTGGCTTGTTCCTTTGAATGAAACCTGTGGCAGCTTAGCTAGTTGTGACTTCACAGCTTTAGTTTCTTCTTGTACACTTCTAACTTAAATGCATCGATTGAAGATGTTTATGTCAACAAAGCCCCTTGTTATATTTTATATTTTACCATGAAACTTTTTTCCAGAATGGCATCTAAATACCAGGGAAAAAGGGTCTGTAGTAGCGTTATACCTGATCAAAATGTTTTGTGTAAGCTGACATTAAGTGAAAATTGTTTGCTATTTAAGACAGTGATTAAAATGACAGGATCTGCAGTCAGGCTCATGAGGGTCAAACCCCAGCTCTGTCATTTGCTAATTGTGTGAGTTATAGAAAATTATGAAACCTTTCTATGCCTCAGTTTTCTCATCTATAAAATGAGACTATTTATATATTATCAGTATGGCTCACATAGAATTATTATAAGAATTGAATATTGCACTGCTTTTAAAGCATTTAACAGTGCTTGTCAAATAATCACTACCAATGAATATTAACTTGTTGCTATAGTTTGGATGTTTGTCTGTAAACTTCATGTGGAAATTTGATCTTCAATGTAGGAGGTGAGGCCTAATGAGAAATATTTGGGTCATGGAGGTGGATCTCCCCTGAGTGACCTTGGTGCAGTCCTCGAGGTAATGACAGAATTCTCATTCTATTCATTCCCATGACAGCTGGTTGTTAAGACGAGCCTGGCCCCTCCTCCCTCTCTCTTTTGCGCTCTCTCCGATCATGTGATCTCTACACAGGCCAGATTCCCTTTACCTTCCACCATGAGTGGAAGCAGCCTGAATCCCTCACCAGAGGCAGACGCTGGCGTCATGCTTCTTGTACAACTTGCAGAGTACTGAGCCAAATAAATCTTTTTTCTTTATAAATCACCCAGCCTGTGATATTCTTCTATAGTAACACAAATAGACTAAGACTCATTATTATTATCATTTGCAACTAATTATCCATTAAAATACTCAGGAGGAACTTAGGAAAAGAGAAATACAGGAATCTACTTTGAAAGTCAATTAGTGTCTCCGTGGGAAAGCCAGACTGTTGTCCTTTCTGTGTCCTATCACAGTAAGTCTGCTGTGTGTATGTTACTCAACTTAATTCATCTCCACTAAAATTGTTTCACAAGAGCTTGGAAGGATATTCACCAATTTCATTTCAGATGAAATTAAACTGAGTAGCACAAGTGATGACATACTGTAAGTGAGCTAAGGACTCTGCATATTAATATAGCCTCCAACCTCTGCGTCAGGAAAAGGGCATTGAACTTACTCAAGGGCAACTCATCTCCAGATGAGGATTAATTTTCAAATATTTTTAAAATGACGGGAAAGCACCACAACATTATTCCACAGAGATAAAAATTATAAAGTAATTAGTCAGAAAATTCAGAAAAAATAAACTGCACTGGTCAGCTCAGGCTGCAATAACAAAATATCATTGACTGGATAGTGCAAACAACAGAAATGTACTTTCTCATAGTTTCTTGGTCTGGAAAGTTCAAGGGTCAATTTCTGGTAAGGGTTCTTCTTCTGGATTGCAGACAGCTGCCTTCTCCTGTCCCCATATGGCAGAGAAAGAGAGCTCTGATGTCTCTTCCTCTTTTTATAAGGGTCTTTTTATGTGGATTAGGACCCCACCCTTGTGACCTCATTTCACCAAAATTATCTCCTAAAGGCCCTATCTTCAAATACTAAGTCACATTGTGGGTTAAGGCTTCAATACATGAATTTGTGGGAAGAACACAATTCAGTTCACTGCAAGGACATAACTCTGAAAAAGTAATGATTATGAAAATAAGAAAAAAAGAGTTACTTGTTTAGAAATCAGAAATATGAGCACTTGAAAGGAGTAGATGTAGGCTTTATAACACTGGAGGAGGTGGCCAGAAGCAGCAAACTAGCAAAGATGAACAAAGCGTATCAGAAAATGGAAAATGAAGTGGCAATGCTGAAATCTTAAACCCAGAGACTTCTAATTACCTTACTAAATTCCTCAGGTAGAACAGTTATTCCTGAAGCTTTCAATCTAGCAAAAAGGTTTAATTAACTCAGATTAATGCATTTTCCTTAATGTCTAGTGGTTGGTTTAACTGCAGAATTTCATACAGAAAAAAATAATTTCAGAAATAGTTTTCAAAATGCAGTATTTGGTGTGAGGAGGAATGTGGAAAGGAGATAAGAGCAGAGAAGTAGATAAATGAAAAAAGATAAAGAGGGGAATTAATAAGGTCTGGCAAGTCAGGGACAAGTCAAGATGGCAAAAAAGAAGTGGTGTAAAGAAACTGGTTCATGAAAGAGTAGAGATACAGTAAATAGTAGAAAAAAGGGAACAACAAAAGGCTACCTCATGAACAGCACATGTAGCATTATCAAATATTAAAAGAAGAACAAAGTCAGAAGAATAATAAAAATGCTAAAACCATAAACAGGTTCAGATAATTGTGTCATGGTATTTTAATAAAATCTTGCTGTGTTTTATTCTGTAAGTTATTTTAAGAAAGGGCCTCAGTCTTGCATTGCCTTTTATCCCCACTATGTCTTGTGAACAAATTGTTTCCACAAGCATCTGTGGATACTTGAATTAAATAAATATTGATTACGTCCTTACTACCTACCAGATACAATTGTCCCTAGGTGTCCATGAGGATTGGTTTCAGGACCCTCTGCAGATAACAAAATTTGTAGGGGCGCAAGTCCCTGATATAAAGTGTTATAGTATCTGCATATCCTATGCACACCCTCTGGTGCACTTTAAATTATCTCTAGATTACTTATAGTGCCTAATACAGTAAAAGTGCTATGACAATAACTGTTGTATTGTTTAAGGAATAATGAAAAGAAGAAAACAAGTTTGTACATTTTCCATTCAGACACAATCATCCTTTTCTTTCCAAACATTTTCAAGCTATGTTTGGGTGAATCGATGGATGCAGAATCCATAGATACAGAGGCCTTGCTGTACTATACTACTTGCTGAGAATATAAAGATAACTGTGCTTTGCCTTCTGATCTCAAAGAATTAACAGCCTAGTTGAAAAGAAATAAATTGTAGACATTCAATATTTATGCTTAAAGTAGAAGTAAAAATCATCTAAAAACATGGAGAAGTATTGGAGAATGAAAGTTTTGTAGTAAAAATTAATTACGTAAAAATTAAAATTTTAATATCCATTTAAATGGTTTAACCTGAGATATCCTTCTCTATATTGGTGTTAATCCTAAACTTATGACTTAAAGAGCTAAGATCTTCAGATTTCAGGCTCAACTGAATTTTTTCCTCTAAGCATTGTATTACTTAGATTCTTTCCTCATATTTATGAATTTTATGAATCACATGATTTAGATATAAAGACTATGAAGAATAATTGATATTTCCAAAGTCCCAAAGCTGGTGTGGAACAGGGCCAGATTAACAACTATACTAGCACTCTGCATTCTCCAATTTGGAAATTTGGAGAGAAAAGCATTGTAGCTCATTCTTTATCATTTGTTTTATTGGAATATTATGTTCTTTCTTCTATTTCAAGATGAAACTCAGAGGAAGCTCAATTACAGAATCCCATAACATTATTTGTATGCACAATTCCAGCCCTGCCCTACATTTAATTTGGCCTCTGAAAGGACTAATCTAAGCTCTACAGGTCTGTTTTAGGGCTGGGATAAGACCTGGAAATAAAAGACAGGAAGTGAGATTACCCAGTTTAAGGAATTATAAAGCTACTTTTTAAAGCACGGATTTCTACCAAGTCTTATTATATAAGTTCTGTCCAAACATGTGCAGAAAAAAAAATGAACTAGCTGACAGTGTCCTATGACAGCACAGTTTATATCTCTTCTTTAGAGTTTTAACTGCAGCTTTTCAGCAGTCCTGGCTAAATCACCAGATGGGTTTGAAAGAATGTCATTACAAAGTCCTTATGTGAGCTGGCAAATAGAAGTCAACAAAAGCTTTGTGGTTTATTAGGACTAACCCATGCTAAGGAGTCCAAAGTCTAATGTTTTTTTGAAATATTTTTGTCTACAAAATATTTCCTGCTTGAACTCTGTAACTTTCTTCCCCACCCCTGTCTCTCTTTAAGGAAGAAACACAAGATATTTAAACGTATACCTCATAAGAATAAAACTTTTCAAATGAGACAAATTTCAAAAGGCACTTTGTAAAACAGAGGCCAAATCAAAGAGATTGGTGAATAACAGTATTTTGATGACGACTGAAACCTCTGGTTATTTAAATCATGCATAAATAGAGTGTGTGTTTGTGTGTGTATATATATAGATATACATATTTTCCTTTTGTATACTCTTTCTCTAGTGTGATATTTGTGACATGAAACAGATGGTGGTTCTGTCCTCAGAAAAAAGAGAAATCAATGTGACTAGTTACTGGTGCTTTTGGAAGGCTCTGTCTTTTGGACTGCAGCAATTTCTCGCCTGAAACTGAGTTTTACAGAAAGCAAGGCACAAGCATTTTTAAGAAGAAATCTTTTAAGCTATATCTGTATAGGAATGGCCACCTGGGTTGTAGAATGGCCCATCTGTTCATGTTAACAGTCTCTGTTAAGAGGCAGGGATGGCTACTGCTAAATTGAATGTTCCACATACCTCCATGATCACTGAGAGGGGAAGCACCAAATGGCTCACCCATGCTGTGGCCCATTCATGTGAGAACATTGATGCCACAGTGAAGAGCAAACAGGGCAGATGTCCTCAACAGGGAAGAACAAGCAGCATATTTGCAAACTGTGCCCCTGGTCATACTTGACTTGTGAAGGGTTGGGGTAAACAAGTACACAGAGTGTTGACTGCATTAGGGGTGGGGAAGCAGAGAAACACATTCGTCTGAAACAATATTAACATATTAATCATATTTTACTATGTATTCAGTAATTAGTTATAACATGGCCTTACTGCCTCAGTTTATATAGAAATTCTAATTCCAACTTGGCCAGAAGATGAGGGTTTTTTTTTCTTTACATGTTTTCATTAAAAAATATATATATATATATATATGTGTGTCTGTGTGTGTGTGTATACATATACATATATATATACACATATACATATACATATATACACACATATATATATATGTATACACACACAAATATAATTCTGCCACCCTCAGTTAAAGGGAGTTCACAGGCTCTAAGACTGGTGCATGATAGTGTCATCTTCAGGAAATGGAGGAAGCATCCCATATTGGAGGATGGCTCAGGAGCCCTGCTTTCTTTCCATGTTTTTCCCTTATCCTCCTAACATAAGATTATTTTCACCTCAACCTCACGAAGGACTCAGATCACTCAGAGACATTCATCCTGTCTTCCCCTTTCTCTCAGGCTCATTATTATGTAGCCTTTGAGAAGAGAAAAACTTACTTTGCAACCTTACATTCATTTCACTTCTTTTTATTTAGACCTTAGGGCAAATGTTTTCTTGAGTAATTTTTTCTGCCTTTGGTTATGCTTAAAAAGAAAAATGGCCTGCAGACTACTATTGGCAGAAGAGAAAGGCAGGGAAATACACAGAAAATTCACATATTTTCCCATCAAGAAATAATTCTAAATTTTCAAATACATGATGATGTTTTCCTCATAGTGATCCCCTAGGTAGATACTACTAGCCTTTCTGTACAGATGAGAAAACTGGGACTCAGAGAAGTACTAATTTACCTACTTTCATTCAGCTGAAAACTGAGAAAGGTGACCTCTCTTACATGCAAAGTTTAACAAAGATTCTCTCCTTGACCAAACTCGAGCCAGACATCTTTGAGTCCTCTTCTCAACTAAGCCTCAACTTTGGCCTATAAAGACTTGAACAAACACTAACAAAGTTTCTAACAGCTCAAGACCACCTCCCTAATATGACCCTAGTACCCCCTCTCCCTTAAATTGCCTTCTAAGAAAACTCAAAGCTGACAAAAAATTTTACTGTTTGTTCCAGTCAACACGTGAGGATGCATACTGGGGCCTCTGTGTTCCATTCTTTGTGAAAGGATGAATCCTGTCTTTGAATACTGCCAGCTAGCAGATGCTGCTTGTCTAATGGCACTTACACTGATCGATCCTGTGTCATTTTTCACTTCCCTAACTCTGCTAAGCCCCTACTGGCCCCACTTTCTACTCCTTAGATTTCCTTTTAAAATTTGCTTTTACCTCTATGCAAGTCAAAATTGAGTTCAGTTCATGCTGAACTCATTTCCCTACTGTAATAGTTATTACTGATCAAAATCTGTTCTCACTACTTAGTGCTTAGCTTCATTTATCTTTGACAAGCTATAAGATAACATGAATAAACATTAAAATTATAAAATCTTTCTACTTTTTGTGGCCTGTTAGAGCTCTAATAAGATTACAATCCCTTAAAGTAAGATACTACCATTGTTTATAAGCTTCCGGAAAACAAAGATCAAATTCTTTGCTCACTGTAGCAATCACCACACTTAACACACTGCCTGGCACATAAATGTTCAGCAAATATCTGTTTATTGGGAAGAGGAAGACACATAGATAGAACCAAAATTCACGTGCTCTCTAATACTTCTTTTCTTGTGTAGAAAAAAAGCCAATGTTCTCCTTAGACTTAAGATATAGGGTCAGATGGATTCATATATTCACTTACACATATGTAGAGATTTCAGTGTTTCCTGAGTTATATAATGTATTAGCTACTTGTAGTGTTACTTCTATATGTAATACTCTGATAAATAATAGGAGTATATAAAGAACAAATATTTCATTTATTTACCTATTTGTATGAAAGCAGAACCTACTTAACTTTGCACAGTGAGCAAAGAAAAAGAGTCTACAGTCTCTCCTTTACTCTTCTCTCTACATTATCAAGGTATGTTTCTTACCTTTGTGTATTCTATATGTTTTCATAAAAATATTTTTATGAAAAATTTTTCTCATGCAGAGGCAGTGGAAAGCTCTATAAAAGTGTTGCCTCCTATTATTGAAAATGGAGGCAGTTCTTGCCAGAACAAATTTTTCAAATGAGCCTGAGAAAGGTTTGGTTTAGAAAAAAGAAAATGGCAATCAAGGTTTATCTAGAAAGGAAAGAAAAATGCTGTGCTTCAATTCAAAACATCTTAGAATACAGTACGCTGACATTTTGTTGAAGGGAAAACATAGATGACTCAAAACCCAGTTACCCTTCTAGCACCTTCTCATTAGTTTTATTGTCTTTATTTGTACTGCCAGGTTTATAGTACTTTCACATGTGCATTTCTCATTGCTTTTCAGAAAATGCTGTCATGTCAGTAGAATTCCAGAGGCAGAGATGGAGTATGTTGCCAAGAAAAAATGGTGATGTTTACCGACAACATTCTAGAGAGATGTCAAGTTATATACATTATAAAGCATGAATTTTGTAGACATATTTATATATCAGTCTTACATACATATTTCTGACATACCTGCATTTTAAGTTAGGTAGGAAATTCACATACACATTGTATAATTTAAGGGTAGTGTGTGTATGCATTTGTGTGTGTGTATGTAATGTTCTTCATTCCATCTTGCTGGCTCAGCCCAATTGAGGAAAGATAAAGGTTTATGTTTATCTTCATAAATTGATTTTTCTATTTTCCAACCTTGATTTGGGCCAGAGGTAAAGAGGTTGGTACTCTGCAAAAATGGAAATAACCTTTTCTCTTTCTTTGTGATAATGAAAGCATACAGTACACATATCAGCCAGTTCAAAAAATGCTGAGTCCTTGCTTATTTTCTGCTTCAGTAATCTTTATTGAACAGCAGTCCTGTTCGACATGAATAATATTTGTTTTATTTGGAGGTGGGCTCTACAGTTCTTTGTCTAAAATTCATTGTGTACCAGTCTCATCTAGACTTCCCTACAGCTGTTTATGGGAGTAAGCTGGTTCAAGGGATTAGGGGCTGCAAAAAAAATATTAAACATAATGCTAATATTTAGAGTTTTTCTGTGTTGTAAAATAAATATTCTAGGTCTCATTTCTTCGAAGACTCTTTTCCTAGATGACAGAATCCTATCTAATACAAGCTTGTGAAATGATTTTCTCAAATTCCTCCCCAAATTCATCAATAATATGTTAAGACAAATTTTAAGAGAAAAATACTGAAAGTCCTGAGTGTTGTATCATAAGTAGGCTTATAGGATGGATCTGCTAAAATAGCAGGGAGATGCGTGCCCATCCCATTTCTGCCTATAAACTGCTATCAGGCTAAATAAGTGCTAAGAAAAATGACCAATATTAGATGCCAAACATAGGAAATAGCATATTTTTCCCACCAAGTCCCACTGAATTTCCCGTATCTGAGTCTCTAATGGTGCTACAAAAACAAAACAAAAACCAGCAAAGTTACATATAATAATTCAATTTATAATTTTTTTGCACTTTTCCAAGCTACCTTAGATCACTTCCAAAGCTGTGCAAGGACAGTAGTGAATCAAAGGAGAAAATCCAAATATCGAAGGAGAAGATGCAAATCCAAACAACACTAGCTAACAAAACATCTTTTCACTTTTTTGGCAAAGATTCCAGAAGCAAAATTGAATCCTTTTTTTTGAGAAGGAACTATGGTATGGGGGAACACAATTTCTCTGAAGGCAAAGATTCTACCAGAGACAAACTATAGCCATAAAAAAGAGAGAGAGAGCAAGAACAACAAGAGCAAAAAAAAAAAAAATTCTTGCAAAAATCTCTGTCCTTAAAAACAAAAGATCTTAACCAGCACCCACAATACCAGCTTGATCTCACCATGAAGTTCTTCAAGTATCCTGATAATAGAAATTAAAATGGAATTCACATCCCCAAGAAGATGCAGTTTAATTATTTTTCAGTATTTTATTCCAAAAATTGGAACTTCTATGCTGTTGTATAATTGTTGTCTTTTCCGGAGGAAAATATTCTAGAATTTGGACAGTACTCACAATTCTGAAGATTACCAATGAATGCAAGCAAAAGTGACAAAAGGGATACAGAATCACAGAATACTGTAGTCACAGAATCCTTTTGCCCAGAAAATGAAATAGTGTTGCCCTATGAGAAGTTTTTAATTTTTTTTTTTATTTCATAAGAAACTAGTTGACTTCCCAGATGGTATATTTTAGAAGTACCAGGAAGTCTCCTTTTCCCAAACCTTTTTCTTTATTGCTATAATTTCTTAAATAGAAAAAAATAGCATTCATTTAAAAAGAACTAAAGAGTGAGTAAGGAAACAAATATCGTCTGACATCTTCAACTACGTGCTAGAATTAGAACTGGAATTCTTTCATAAATTATCTCATTTAATTCACAACGAGTAACAAGTAGGTCATTTAGTCATGTCTCTGTCACACTTAGTCTAAAAATACTCACTGAACACTTACTGTGGCCTAAGCAACATGTAAAGTCCTGAGAACATAGAGGTGGAAAAAAAAATAATAATCATAGGCAAAGCTTTCAGAAGGCAAAATGGTTATTAATAAAGCCAGTAATGCTAGCTGATTCTAGAATTTGGCCAGAATGCTATGAAGAGAAAGACAAGTAGGTAAAGGGAAGAAAATTTAGCAAGACAGCAGTGGCAAATGATAATATCATGAGATGGAGTCTTTGAGGAACACAATAAAAAGATCATGTTATTTCCAGTCGGATTTCCAGTCTCATTCACTCAATAGTCTTACCATAATGGCCTCTTTTTATAAGATGATAAACATCTTTATTGATAACAAACTAAAAATTAGAATTAACAAAGGGCATTGCAGACAGAATTTTTAATTCCTACTTTAGATGAAAATGATGTTGTCAAAAGAGGTTTGAAAAAGGATTTTACTTAAAATCATACAACTGAGTGTGTTTCACAACTGAGATTTTCATCCAACTCTGAGTACAAAATATCCTATATATGCTGCTTTCTTTAAAAAGTGTAAGAAGCAAGTATATCAGAATAAAGACAATGGTGAGTCAAGAGCTATCAAGATATAAAACACTGATATTCTGGCCTTCAGAATTCTAGGTTTTATAGGAAAGGGAATATGAATAAAAACTGTTGACTGCATATAATAATTTTGCTCAGGGTTCAAATTTGTCATGATTTCATATTCTTGCTGTACCTGAATTATATGTGTTATGGTGTTTGGGGTCTAGGCAGCGTGTTGGGATATTTATATTTATTAGAAATATTTTGTTAAATTTATTAAATGCATTAGAAATATTTTGTTAAATTTGAGAGAACATTTTCAATTGCAATTAATTACATTTTTAAACAATTGACACTAAAGCAACAAATCTAAACCTCAAGACCAGTGGCCATTTATTCTGACATTATAATATTTCTACAGAAAATCATCTTTATTAAAACAATCTTAGAGTTGAAAGAGACTTTAAGGATCACCTAGTTTAGCTTCTCAGAAAGCAATGTAAAATAGATTCTGTGAGATTCCATGAGAAGGATTAAGTCTTCTGGTTTAATCCTAAATTATTGATTAGGCTTAGAATATACAGAGCTGGGACTACATAACAACATCAAATTTTAGTGACTTAAAAAAGCAACTCATTATATTCTGTGGTTTGCCGGGTTGACTTGCCTCAATGTAGCATTTCTTGCTTGGGGTATTTCATCTGATGTTTGTCAAATGGTACCTGGTACTGGAATTACCTGAAAACTGACCTAGCTTATGTTGGCTGCTGGTTGGATGTTTAGTTAGGCACTCAATTATCAAAATTACACATGGCCTCAATATGTGACTGGGGGCTTCTATAAGCATGGTGTTTGAGTTTTAAGAGCTAGAATCCATGAGGAAGCCTTCCAAGAATTTGCCAACAGGGCAGAAATTCCAAAGCATCTCATGACTTGACCTGGGAAGTCCCAGACATCATTTTCACCAAGATCTATCATTCAAGCAAGTCACTAAGTCTACTCTCCATCTAAGGGAAGGGAATACACATTTTAACATGCCCTTTCCTGTGAAAGGCAACATGTACACATAAGAAGGAAGGGGATTGATGATGACTATCCTTGGATAACATCTGCCAAAACCTCTTTCCTTTGTATGTTGTTATATCACCTAAGGTCTTACTTAGACCCATTGTACTGCATGTTCTCTCCTACCTTCTTATCTTTTTTTGTGGGCAGAAAGGAAAATACTTTTGGATGGGGAATAATAGATCAAAGATGATTTTGTTTCAAGTGTGTCAATTCTGGGCCTAATTAATACTTTGAAACTAAATAAGCCTAATCCTTCTCATTGAATTTCATATAATCTGCTGAATTCTGCCTTCTAAAGAGGTAGACTAAATGGTTTTAAAAATCTTTTCCAATTCTATTTCAAGATTAGATAATTTTCTGAAGAATTATTTGTCTCGCTAACACTAGATAATTTTATAAATTCTGCTACTAGAAAAAAACTCCATTATTAGAGGTCTTCCCTTCTTTCTTGGCAAATAATTGCTCAATGTTTAATGAACTTACCTTGTAGGGAATCATGTTTTGAAGGCAGAAGTAGAAAATCCATGCCAGTATCACCATCCAGTAGATGCGTGCCTAAGTTTTTGCTGCCCTCAATAGTTTCTAAAATGTACTGACTACTCAGTAAATTTCTGTTGAATCTTGAATGGTTGAAAAAAATGCATGTATGCATGATATAGCTGGCACAGTCCGAAATAGCACACAGATGTGTTCCTGAAATCCTAGGAAAGAACTCTCTTTTATTGAGTTCTACATTCATTAATGCAAACATAGAATAATAATATATGTGGCATTCCCATTGCATAGTATAACTAGATTCATAATTTCTGATCTTTATTGCACAGATCTGTATGTCATACTCACTAATAACTCAGGCCCAAGGGACATTTCCTAATTGTGCTCCAGAGGTTCCACAAAACTCTGGATTCTTTGAGTCAGGTAATGAGGTTATAAACTTAGTAGATAGTGAAAAGATCGGGCCCCTAATATAACTCCTCCAAAGATATTTCTAAGATATAATTTTCAATTTGATTCTGTTTCTAGGCAAAAAAAAAAAACAACTTCCAACTTCCCCTGAGACTATAGGCCAATGCATGCACAGTCTGCCTCTGTCTCTATAAGAAAACAAAGGCAAATGCAATGCGGTTTGAGTTGGTGAGGAGCCCCAGCATCTGTACTTCCAAGGTGATGGTGAACGTTTTAGGTAATGTGCAGCCTGGTGGTTCTGGCTCATAACCATGTGGCCTGAAGGGCCATGTACTCCAACACTTTCTGAAATAGTGTCAGTAGAATCCTGACACTCCTTTTCCTAATCACTGATTTAAAAACTGCAATTGATTCAAATATGAAATTATGATTTCACAAGTCCTTCTATTAGCCTGAAAACAGATGTACTGACTGCTACATTGCCAGAATTAGAGTGGTTTGGCTTTGCTCCAAACTGTGCCCTGCACACATAACAATTTTTTTAGAGAAAAGCTTTGTGTACAAAGCAGAATTAGACAAATTCTTTAGGTTGCAAATCCTCTCTTTCTTCTCTATTAAAAAAATCTTTGCAACAAATAATATTTTAAAAATATTTATGTGCTTTTTCTCTTTATATTTCCTTCTACATAATTTTTTTTTTCTTTATTGACCCAAGGCATGGGTCTACTTCAAGGCCAGGGGTTAGGGAAGTGCCAGGAGGGTACTATAGCAATTACAACTTGACTATAGTTAAGATTTTTTTCCTATCTATAATTAAATTTTAAAGTCTACAGAAAGACAATCGTGAAAACTAGAGTTTGTCTACAAAAAGGTTTGTGTTCATCTTCTTGTCATCTTTCTTTTATTTAAAATACAAAGGAGTAACCTTTGTCAACTTGATTTTACAATTTTACAAAGCGGAAGTCTCTTCCAAACAGGAAGAAAACTGAGGATAAGCTATTTCCAGTCCTGACAGATTATAGAGAGAAAAAAAGAAAGTTAAGAAAAGAGGGGATGAAAAACATGTTTAAACTTTGCCTTTCCAGGTTCAAGCCCTCAAGCAGAAAAATGTGAAAGATGGGTGAAAAGGAACCCTCATGGTAGACAGAACCCTATTTTGCTTCTCATTTAAACTCAAGGAAGAGATTACTGGGAAGGGTATCACTATAACCTCACAAAGTAATTCCAAATAAGTAAACAAAGAGGGATTAATAGCATAATCGGATGGACAGGAATCCTAGTTAGCACTCGAGAGTAACCATTAGCCATCAGTTCTAAAGTGAGAAACAAGTTCACACATGCCTCCTAAGAGTCAGGGAGTGTGGCAGGCAGCTTCTAAGGTGACCCAAATGATCTTTACCTCCTGGTATTTGTAGGCTTGTGAAATCTCTTTTTGATTAACTTGCTTTTAACCAACAGAATGGAATAACCTAGAGGAGATGTCCCTTCTGTCATTAGGTTTCCAATATTATGACTTCTATCTTGCTAATAGATCCTCTATTGCTTTCTCAGCTGGCATACTTTAATGAAGCACACTGCCATGTTGGAGAGGTCTACATGGCAGAGTGCTGTATTAGTCTTCTCAGGCTGCCATAGCAGAATACCATAGACTGGGTAGATTAAATAACAGAAATTTATTTTCTTACAAGCCTGGAAACCAGAAATCCAAGATCAAGGTGTCCGTACAGTTGGTTTCTAGTGAAGCCTCTCTCCTTGGGTTGCAGATGACCACGTGGCCTTTGCCCTCATTTAGCCTTTCATTGGTGTGCACATGGAGAGAGAGATATTTCTAGTCCTCCCTCCTTATAAGCATTCCAGTCCTATTTGATTAGATTTCTACCTTTATTACCTCATTTAACCTAAATTACCTCATTTAACCTTAATTACTTCCTTAAAGGCCCGATTTCAAATGTAGTTACCTTGAGGGTTAGGCCTTCAACATATAAATGTAAGGGGACACAATTCAGTTCATAACAGTAGCCTCTGGCTAATAGCCAGTGAGGATCTGAGGGCCTCAGTCCATTAGATACTTAGGGACTTAAGGCTGCCAACAAACAATCAGTAAGCTTGGAAACAGATTCTTTCCCAGTTGAGTCTTCAGATGAGACTGCAGACCCTAAGCTAACACGCTGATATTGGACTTCTGAGAAATTATAAAGCTCAGGACACAAGCCAGGCCAAGATTCTTGAAGAACAGAATCTGTGAAATGATAAATATGTGTTATTTTAAGGCATGTAGTTTTGTGGTAAGTTGTTAGACAATAATAAAAAACTAATACAAAGCAGTAGATTTGCTTAGAGCCAGGAGGTCATCCATGGAGGCCAGGAATCAGGCAAGCAAATTGTTTAGTAATGAAAAGCATAATTTTGCTGAAGCAAACCTTCTGTCTCTTTTCAGTATGTTAGATAAGCAGAGAAGTTTTAGTGTGGTTAAGAACATGGGTCCTAAAATCAGATAAATCTGAGTTCTAATTCCTCTGGCACTTAGTAGCAGTACATCATTGGACAAGCTACTTTATAGCAAAAGTGAATGCAGAATAAGAAATTCAAGGCAAAGTAGTATAATATTTAAAATGATTATAATAACTATGCTGAGCAATAAGTGAAATAAAGATAAATTATTTGGCACATAATATGTATTTAATTGACATTATCTTTTATTGTTAGGCTCCAAGTAGGAAAAGGGAGTAGGGCTGGAGTTTACCACTTACTGAGTTCCTGATATGTGCTATATGCATAATATGCTATATATAAACCCCATATGATTTTGCATCCTCTATGTATGATGATCTATATATTTGATCTTTCATCCTCTTTCAGAATTATCCTAGTTACTATTATCTTTATTTTTGCAACAGAAATCTCAGCAATTGTAAATGACAATGGCTAGAGTTATGCAGATTCCATGGCATTTTGAATCTAGAACCATGGGTTCTAAGAACCGTGACCCTTTTTGTTGTATCATGTCTCCAAAATTATGACAAAATCTTGACAAAAATCTATGGTGATTACTTAATATACTGCAGAGTTGAGTGCCAATCTCTTGCAAAACAGAAAATTCAGTGACAACAAAATACTCATTGGTTCAAATGGTTTTCAAGTTGGATTGAATCCCTTTTTCTATCATTTCTGTTAATGTCATGGCCACATCAGAAAGAGATTATCACTGGCTAATTCAAAATGACTTTATTCAATTTATTCAATTCACTTCACAAAAGAGAGAAGTAGGTTTGACTTCCCACTGTTTAGGAACAAAATAAGGTCATCACCCCTTGCATTGCATTGATTTGATTTTTGTTCACATCTTTCTAACATACTCCATTAGTAGCAACTGGATGATTATAGCTTCCTGAAATTGATCAAGTTTACATTGGGTAAGATACTTCTTAAGGGAGAAATCAGAAACATGAAAGAATTCTTCCAGCACTTTGAGAGGCCGAGGCACATGGACCACCTGAGGTTAGGAGTTTGAGGCAAGCCTGACCAACATAGTGAAACCCTGTCTCTATTAAAAATGCAAAAATTAGCTGAGCATGGTGGTGTGTACCTGTAATCCCAGCTACTTGGGAGACTGAGGCAGGAGAATCGCTTGAACCTGGGAGGCAGAGGTTGCAGTGAGCTAAGACGGTGCCACTGCACTCCAACCTGGGTGATGGAGATACCATCTCAAAAAAAATGATTATTTTTCCTCCATATTAATAAGACAGAAGTGACTACTTAAATTGGCATGGTAACCTTCTAGTTCCTTGCTCTCTTATGGAACAAATCATGCTGCTATGTGTATATATATATCGTGTGATATCTCAGTATACTTTAAATGTTGCATCTAGAAAATACAATGGTCAGGTTTTATAAGAGCATCAGTGAACGTCAGGCCCATCCCACAAAGAATGACAAGAAAATGAGACCAGTGAGAAAAACAATAGATAAATAATGTCAGAATCAAATGGGTTGAATACACAGAAGCTAGGAGCAAACATAGAAAATTATAAACCATCCTAGTCAAGATATTTTCAGATGCTGTGTTTCTATTAAATGCAGAAAATTGCCTGTTAAAATGATACTGAGAGAGAGAGAGAGAAAAGAAATTTGAAGTGTGCTTTATTTCTCCTAGTCATTTGTTATACACTCCAAAATCCAGTAAATATATCCAAGGTTGTATTGACCATGAATTTAGCCTTTATATTCCTTAAGGAAAGAAAAGGATATTTGACACAAAATGATCAATTATGATGAACACAAAGCAAAGTGGCTTCAGCAATTCTCTGATGCTCTGATGGTTTCCTTCAATCTTTACAGGCTATTTTGCTGTTGTTGTGATTTTTTTTTCACCCTACATCTTTTCTCTTTTCTTGTTCTTTATTGAGTTTAATTACAGTTACTGTTCATGGGGTGTTGAGCTTAAAAATAATTTGCTGCCTTGTATATTTACCCTGCACTTGATTCATTCACAGCTGTTCATCAGTGTTATACTATTCAAACTGGGGAGTGAAATTGCTTATCTTTATGAAGTAAAAGAAGCATTTTCATTTACTCAAGGTCCATAAAGAAAGAATAATGAAATAATTATAATGATAATTCTTTAGTTCAATTTATTTAAGTTTTCTTTTATGTGCCAATACTGTGGTATATTTTTGATGATCCTATTAACTCTGGTCACTAATTCCTGGAGATAACTGAATGAATAAAACTGCCTGCACCTGTTCTAGATAAACTAGGTCAAAGTCTATTGGCCACAGATGAAAGCATATTGGCATCTCTACCTCAATACTGATATTTATGAACTGGCTTTACCTTGTAATCATAATTTGAATAACATAAAATAAAGTTTCTCTGCAGAAAGGTTTTGCTGGAGTCCCTGGAACTTTTATATTTTAAGTCTCTTCTTTGAATGAAGGCACTGTCTTCAAGTAATTTTGTCAATATGCAAGATGTTTTTTGGAAGAAGCAACACATTAGCTATCATTAGCATATGGCATTTGTTTGTGAGTAAACTTCATTTCAGGAAGAAGCACTGGAACACTCTCCACTGGGGCCAGCCCCTTCATTGAAGTCCCCAGAGAACTCTTCACAAGGTCTGGTATGCCAACTTCCTCTTTTTACCATTAAGGTCACCAACTAACCCACACCTAAAATATATAGTTTGAAGGTTGTTGTAAACCATACATAAAGAAAGTGAAAAAATATTTGAGCAATGCCACAATATAGAAGGTCACCTACTATAATTCTCCTTCATTAAAAGGCAAAGAGTCGTCATGACTTAGAGGTTTTAAATGAATTGATTGCATAACCAAAGTTGTATGGCTTATTAAAAAGTTCAAAAAAGAGAATATCCATAGAAGCAAGCTAGTACTGAATCTGGCAGTTTCCTTGGAGGCATGTGCCAATCTATGGTCTGTTATGCACTAGGATTCAAAGGGCACAAGTCAAATTTGAAGGTTCTGAATATAATGGAAGTTTAGATCAAATACAACCACATAAATACATAAAGCCAAGTCTCCCAAAAAGTGATAACCTCAGCATCTTTGAGGTTAGGCACACTGTTTTGAAGAAGGAGAAGGAAGTGAAATACTTGCTTACTTTAGCTTCTGGCCAAGAAAAAGAAATGTTTTCCTCAAAATTTCTAGCTACATGCTGGTGAAAGGCCAGTATGCATACGACTTGGGTTCCTCAGGCTACCCAAAGAAGGAAACAAATTTAAATTGGAGCAGTTCTCAGTGGTAGTGCCTCCAGGAACCTGGCAGGAATAAAGGATAAATTTCCCTGGAGGACCATATTTTGACCTGGCCTCGTAATAATTATACTGATAGAATGAAGAAAAAAAAATCTTGCAATGAAAAATTATCTAATACCCAAATAAATAAATTAGATTACACAAACTATAGACACAAAATTATCAGATAATAGTAAAAAAAAAAAGTAAATATGTTTATATTATATTTTAAAAAGAAACATTATAAAAAGGAACTTAAAGACATAAAAGCGATCAGACACAAGTACTTTAATTTGAAAAAGAAGCAAGCAGATTTCCTAAAAGAGAAAGAGTGTAAAACTTCAATGAGGACTTCCACCAAGATGACCAAATAGGAACAGCTCTGGAGCACAGCACCCAGTGAGAGCAACGCAGAAGGTGAGTGATCTCTGCATTTCCATGAACATGTACCAGTTTCATCTCAATAGGGACTGGTTGGACAGTGGGTGTAGCCCAAGGAGGGCAAACCAAAGCAGGCTGGGGTGTTGCCTCACCCAGGAAGTGCAGTGAGGCGGAGAACTCCCCCTCCTACCCAAGGGAGGACATCAGGGACTTTTCTGGACACTTTGGCACTCCTGCTCAGATACTACAGTTTTCCACCCCCACAAAGATTAGCAAGCGGAGACACTGGCTTGAGATTTTCACAGCCAGCACAGCAGTTTGAGCTCAACCTGGGAATGTCAAGCTCAGCTGGGGGAGGGGTATCCGCCATTACCAAGGCAGTTCTAACCTTGCCTGTGTAAACAAAATCGCAAGGAAGTTTACACAGCAGCTGGGAGGAGCCAGTGGCAGCTCAGCCAGGCCTCTGCAGGCAGACTGTGACTAGACACCCTCTTTGCTGGGCAGGGTATCTCTGAAAAAGGGCAGCAGCCTATCAGGGACTTATAAATAAAGCCCCACCTTCCCAGGACAGAGCACCTGGGAAAAGGGATAGTTGTGAGTTCCACTTCAGCAGACTTAAATGTCCCTGCCCAGCAACTCTGAAGGGAGCAACGGAGCTCCCAGCACAGCACTTGAGCTCTGATAAGGGACAGACTGCCTCCTCAAGTGGCCCCCTGGTCCTCGTATATCTAAAGAGACACCACATACAGGAGAGCTCTGGCTGACATCTGGTGGGAACCCTTCTGGGACAAAGCTTCCAGAGGAAGAAACAGGCAGCAATCCTTGCTGTTCTGCAGCCCCTGCAGGTGATTCCCAGGCAAGCAGGGTCTGGAGTGGACCTCGAGCAGTCCTGCAGCAGAGGGGCCTGACTATTAGAAGGAAAACTAAAAAACAGAAAGAAATACCTTTAATATCAACAGAAAGGATGCCTACTCAGGGACCCCATCCAAAAGTCACCAAAGACTAAAGATAGATAAATCCACAAAGATGGGAAAAAACCAGTGCAAAAAGGCTGAAATCACCAAAACCCAGAATGCCTCTTCTCTTTCAAGTGATCACAACTCCTCACCAGCAAGGGAACAAAACTGGATGGAGAATGAGTTTGATGAATTGACAGAAGCAGGCTTCAGCAGGTGGGTAATAACAAACTTTTCTGAGCTAAACGAGCATGTTTTAACGCAATGCAAAGAAACTAAGAACCTTGAAAAAAGGTTAGACAAAATGCTAACTAGAATAACCAGCTTAGAGAAGAGCATAAACAACTTGATGGAGCTGAAAAACACAGCATGAGAACTTTGTGAAGCATAGACAAGTCTCAATAGATGAATCAATCCAGCAGAAAAAGGGATATTAGAGATTGAAGATCAACTCAATGAAAAAAAATGAGAAGCCAAGACTAGAGAAAAAAGAGTGGAATAAAAATGAACAAAGCCTCCAAGAAATATGGGATTATGTGAAAAGACCAAATATACGATTGGTGAACCTGAATGTGACAGGGAGAATAAAACCAAGTTGGAAAACACTCTTCAGGATATTATCCAGCAGAACTTTCCCAACCTAGCAAGGCAGGCCAAAATTCAAATTCAAGAAATACAGAGAACACCACAAAAATATTCTTCAAGAAGACCAACCCCAAGGCACATAATTGTCAGATTCATCAGGGTTGAAATGAAGAAAAATTGGTAAAGGCAGCCAGTAAGAAAGGTTGGGTTATCCACAAAGGGAAGCCCATCAGACTCACAGCGACTATCTTGGCAGCAACTCTACATGCCAGAAGCTGTTTATGACAAACTCACCGGCCATATATCATACTGAATGGGCAAAAACTGGAAGCATTCCCTTTGAAAACTGGCACAGGACAAGGGTGCCCTCACCACTCCTATTCAACATAGTATTGAAAGTTCTGACCAGAGCAATCAGGCAAGAAAAAGAAATAAAGGTATTAAATTAGGAAAATAGGAAGTCAAATGGTCTCTATTTGCAGACAACATGATTGTATATTCAGAAGACCCCATTGTCTCAGCCCAAAATTTCCTTAAGCTGATAAGGAGGATACACAATCAATGTGCAGAAATCAACAGCATTCCTATACAACAATAATAGACAAACAGAGAGCCAAATCATGAGCGAACTCACATTCACAATTGCTACAAAGAGAATAAAATATCTAGGAATACAACTAACAAGGAACGTGAAGGACCTCTTCTAGGAGAACTACAAACCACTGCTCAAGGAAAGAAGAGAGGACACAAACATATGGAAAAACATTCCATGCTTCTGGTTAGGAAGAATCAATATCATAAAAATGGCCATACTGCCCAAAGTAATTTACAGATTCAATGCTATTCCCATCAAGCTACCATGAACCTTCTTTACCAAACTGGAAAAAATCAGCTTAAACTTCATATGGAACCAAAAAAGAGCCCACATAGCCAAGGCAATCCTAAGCAAAGTGAACAAAGTTGGAGGCATCATGCTACCTGACTTCAAACTATACTACAAGGCTATAGTAATCAAAACAGCATGGTACTTGTACCAAAACAGAGATATGGACCAACGGAACAGAACAGAGGCCTTAGAGGCAATGTCACACATCTACAACCATCTGATCTTTGACATACCTGACAAAAACAAGCAATGGGGAAAGGATTCCCTATTTAATAAATGGTGTTGGGAAAACTGGCTAGCCATCTGCAGAAAGCAGAAATCGGACCCCTTCCTGACACCTTACACTAAAATCAACTCCAGATGGATTAAAGTTTTAAACGTAAGTCCTGACACCATAAAAACTCTAGAAGAAAACCTAGGCAAAACCATTCAGGACATAGGCATAGGCAAGGACTTCCTGACTACAACACCAAAAGCAATGGCAACAAAAGCCAAAATAGACAAATGGGATCTAATTAAACTTAAGAGCTTCTGCACTGCAAAAGAAATAATCATTAGAGTAAACCGGCAACCTAAAGAATGGGAAAACATTTTTGCAATCTATCCATCTGACAAAGGGCTAATATCCAGAATCTACAAAGAACTAAAACAGATCTACAAGAAAAAAACAAACAACCCCATCCAAAAGTGGGCAAAGGATATGAACAGACATTTT
>CAUYLG010009865.1:0-64568 GCA_963573385.1 Cacajao melanocephalus
TTATTTTTTCTTGGGGTGTTGAGCTTTATATATTCTGAGTGGTAGTCCGTCACTGGTTGTATATAATTTATGTGTTGTAGGTGGCTTGTCTTTTTTTTTCTTTTTTTTTTTTTTTAAATATGGAATGCTTCACGAATTTGCATGTCATCCTTGCGCAGAGGCCATGCTAATCTTCTCTGTATCGTTCCAATTTTAGTATATGTGCTGCCAAAGCGAGCACGGTGGCTTGTCCTTTTATCGACAGAAGTACCAATTTAGAGGGGGAGCATTCCCAAAGTGGGACTGCCAGGCCAGAGTATGTAACTGGACTTGTTTTCATGACCCACAGGCAGGGCCCCAGGAAACATTAAGTGTTTTTGAAATAGCTTCTGGACTGATAACTCCTGAGTTGGTTGGGTTACCTTTAAGCAGAATACTTCCAGCAGAGGCTGTAGTCTGTGTCTCTTTCAGGTAAAATGAGATTAACTTGAGCACCAAGGGAAACAGTGAAGTGCAAAAGTCAGATGGGTGTGTATAATAACAAGAGCTACTGTTTATCATAGGCCAATTAGGCTGGTTTTTGTGATCCTAAAAAAAAGTCTCAGAAGCAGATATTATTTTACCCACTTCACAGATGAGGAGCTTGAAGCTCATCAGCAGTAAAGATTTTACAACTGCGAAGTGGGGAGTTGGGTTAAAGCTTACTTTCACACGGCTCCCAAGTGAATTCTGCATCTATTCTGGCAGCTTAAAGTGTAGCCTAGCTTCATGGCACTGGGCACCTTATGGGGGAGGTAGCAGTGGGACAGAGTCCACACCAGATGTCTGACTCTGACACAAGCCCAGGCCCTTCCCCTCCTCCACTCTCTCTACAGCTCTCCATGCCCGGGGGCTGCGTGGGAGCTCTGATGAGGCACACTCCAATGCCAGCATCACTTCCCGCCCCAAGGCCAGCCGTGGCACAGTGCAGGCTGCTCACTGATTAGGTTGAAGCCTGGTTGCTTGATAAAGGGTATTTTGTTGTTTTCCTCTTCATTATTTGGTATGTCAATGTAAATTATTTTAATGAGACTCACAGTTCCAGTCTTTGAAGCATTATATGAGGGGAGGCTACTTGATATGTGAATTCAAGATAATAGGATGAATTATAAGGAGACAAGGGTTTTGTTTTTTTTTAAGTATCAGAGCACACTTGTAATATTTGGTTAAAAAAAAAAAAAAACTATGTGTCTATAAGAGCTATGGGCTGACAGATTTTTTGTGAAAGTCTGGGTTTTTCCACCTCCATGCTGGTGAGCAGGTGGATCATGTGAGGCTTTTGGAATAGGAAGTACCACCACCAGGACAGAAGAGAGAACTGTTTGCAGAGTTGCAGAGAGCAACACGTTTCAGGAGCTCTTAATTTCCTGTGCAGGTGTGTGTGTGTGTGTGTGTGTGTGTGTGTGTGTAATTTCCTGATGAGGTAGAACAGAAGTGTGTAAAGAACATTTTTTTTACAAAGTTACTAAATTATACTACTTAATAATTTTATGTCCCCAATCTTGAGTCAAGAGTTGATTAGGAGGATATTTTTTCTTTTATTCTATGTATTATTTTTAATTCTCTATCTTTAACAGATGACATTTTTAAATATAATAGCAGGCCAAGCACAGTGGCTCACGCCTGGAATCCCAGCACTTGGGAAGTCTGAGATGGGCAGATCACTTGATGCCAGAAGTTTGAGACCAGCCTGGCCAACATGGAGAAACTGCATCTCTACTAAAAATACAAAAATTAGCCAGACGTGGTGGCACGCACCTGTACTTGCAGCTACTTTGGAGGCTAAGGCAGGACAATCACTTGAACCCAGAAGGTGGAGGTTGCAGTGAATCAAGATCATGCCACTGCACTCCAGCCTGGGTGACAAAGTGAGAGTCCATCTCAATAAATGAACTTGCTTTGGAAATGTTTTGTAACTTCCCACATCTATATGATATTCATAGCATATTCTTAGCAGAAAGCAGTCTCCAGAATCAGAATGCCTGATCAGATGCCCTTCCTGGCTGTCCCACCACGGTGCTTGAAGGGCTGCTCCAGGACATACCAGAAGTATTCCTGAAATACTGCTTTACAGTGAGCATTTTACTGTTCTGCAATACCTTATGTCATAGAAGAGGGTTTAAATATGAAGTTCCCATGGCCACAGTTTTAAATAGATGTGGAAACCCAAGGAAGTATTTTTCTTTGTATTCTAAGCCATGTTCTCCTGTGCTGCCACAAACCCAGGGCCCAGCCCAGGTACCATCTCTGTCCTGTGAAGAGCCACAGAGCAGGGCTGTCCTGTCTGGTACTCAAGACCTGCTCCTGTGGCTTAGCAGGGCTGAGGGACACACCAGCAGTTACATGGAGCTAGTGTTCCACCACCCATCTGTCCTCACTTAGGAGAAGAAAGCTTAGCCACTCCAAAAGTAGAGTGCTGAAGCCACTGGGCTCACTCCCAGCCCTGTACTGCTCCTGCGCTCTGTGTCAGCTTTCCAGTGAAGATAACAGCACTACTCTTTTATTGCAGAAGTCCCCAGCTTTTTGTTTCCTGGAAGCTTGAGATTAGTTCGGGTGGGGGCTTTGAAGAACGGAAGAGATTATGTTTGTAGCAAAATCATTAAGCAGAGTTGAAGAAAGTATAGCAATGGATGTATTTCAGGTCAGGTTTAGCAGTCTCCAGATTACAGGCCCCTGTCTTAATGACGCTTTTTAAATCACAGCTCGACTGAGATGTAATTTACATACCATAAAATTTTACCCTTTTTAAAGTATACAAATCATTGATTTTTATTTTACTCACAAGGTTGTGCAACCAGCATCCTAATTCCAGTACATTTTCATCAGCCCAGAAAGAAATCTTGTACCATCAGCAAGAGCTCCACACATCCCCTCCCCCGGCAGCCACTCCTCTGCTTTCTGTCTCTGTGGATTTGCCTGTTCTGGACATTTCCTGTCAATGGAACCATACAGATGTGACCTTTGATGTCTGGTGCCCTTCACTTTAGCAGAATGTTTTTAAGGTCCATCCACGATGTAACATGTATCAGTTCCTTCTTTTTTGTTTTTTGAGATCAAGTTTCTTGCTTGTTGCCCAGGCTGGAGTCCAATGGCGCGATCTTGGCTCACTGCAACCTCCACCTCCTGGGTTCAAGCAGTTTTCTTGCCTCAGCTTCCAGAGTAGTTGGGATTACAGGTGCACGTCAACAGGCCCAGCTAATTTTTGTATTTTTAGTAGAGACAGGGTTTCACCATGTTGGCCAGGCTTGTCTCAAACTCCTGATCTCCAGTGATCCACCTGCCTTGTCCTCTCAAAGTGCTGGGATTACAGGTGTGAGCCACTGCACCCAGCCAAAATTTTATTCTTTTTATGGCTGAATAATATTTCATGACATAGGTACATCAAATTTATTTATCCATTCAACAGCTGATGGACATTTGTGTTGTTTCTGCTTTCTGAGTATCTTGAACAATCCTGCTGCAAACACTTATATACAAGTGTAGATGTAAGTTCTCAGTTCTCTTTGATAGACAGCCAGGAGACGAATGGCTGGACTGCTGCCATGTAGTTTTCCAGAGTGATGGCCTCATTTACTATCCCACCAGCCTAATGGTACATTTTAATCACAGCTAATCTAATCTTGTTAGAATCTCAAGGTTTCCGTGGCTCCTACCAGTTTGTTCATGATCTCTTGGGCCATTTGTTGCTGCTACCCTAGTAGAACAAACCTTGTTGGAGAAAATCCATTTCAGTACGAGGCAAGCGTTCGTTTAATTCACTCGAGGTTGTTTTTTATGTGTATAAGGGTGACACAAAAGGAGATACATTATCTTCTTGAAGGCATTATTTTTACTTCTTAATTATATACCTAAACTGTATCTCCAGCTAGCCTAGAGTTTCATATTAAATGAATGAAATGAACAAGTGAATTTAGGTTAAAGAAATGTATCAGAAGCCATGGATTTCTTACAAGAGAAGTCAGGACTCATGAAAAGTTATCAAACTGAAGCATTGAGGGACACTTGTGATGTATGACAGGTGCCAGTGTTGCTGAAATGCCGTGTGTCCTCACTGTGCAATACCGGCCGGTGGGATTGGAGAGGCTCGCTGGCCCTGCTAACTGGCACCCTAGATTCATGACCTCATGCCATGCCAGCGTTATGCGCCTCCCAGGCACCAGACTCTCATCTAGGGACCGGGATTCCACAGAGAACAGACACACAGAGCCTGCTCTCAGGAGGCTCACATTCTTATGAGGACACAAAACAGGCAGCACTAAGCAGGAGGATCTTAGTTTGGTGACAGGACCCGAACACAGGGTGAGGAGGGACAGAGACGCCTCAGAGTGGCATCAGAGGTGACCTCTTTGCCTCTTCTCACCTATGTCCTTGTACAAAAGCCAACAGTGGTTCTTGCAGGAATTGCCTCTTCAAGACTGCTTGGCCTTTGCTGTTCTCTTTGGCACTGATGCATTCATGTAGTGGGACCTCAGCAACGCCAGGAGCCACGTGAAGAGCTCCTTTCCGACCCAGAGAGACTTCCTCAGAGTCTCCACAGGTCTTTCTCAACGTTGCAAGTTGGCCTGCTCCTAAAACTACTATTTTCATGTTGAGTGTGGAGCCACAGCAAAGAATGGAGTTATAGGAAGTGTTACATTATTTACAGATAACCCACATGCATTGACCTAATTTTACAATGAATGGGAAGTTACCTTTGCAACTCAAAATAGGATTCCTATCTAAGTTTATTGGACAGTATTAATAATGATTCAGCAGCAAATAGGAAATTGTGTCTTAGACTGCATTGAGATTATATCTTAAAATACTGCCTACCAGAAATGCCTGAAGTCTGTTGTCTCTGGCATGTAGAGACCCTGCTGTGTGAGGGAAGACGTGTAGTGTGTGGCCAGCATTGGGCAGGAGAGGGAGACAGAGAGGGGAGACAATCTAAAGAACATGTCCAGGTAGAAAACAAGGGGGGAAGAAGGGAAAAAAATAAAAAGTAATGAGGACTGGCCAGGCATGGTGGCTCACACCTATAATCCTAGCACTTTGGGAGGCCAAGGCAGGAGGATCACTTGAGGCCTAGAGTTTGAGACCAGGCTGGGCAGCATAGTGAAACCCCATCTGTACAAAAAAATTAGCCAGGAATAGTGGTGCACACCTGTAGTCCCAGCTATTTGGAAGGCTAAGGCCAGAGGATTGCTTGAGCCTAGAGGGTCACACCACTGCACTCCAGCCTGAGTGACAGAGCAAGACTCTATCTCCAACATATATATGTATTTGGGGTGTGTGTGTGTGTGTGTGTGTGTGTATGTAATATAAAAGAATAATGAGGGCCCAAAGAGGTTTTCTTAAAAAATATGAGTTAATCAATGTTTACTGTATTAAAAATTAAAACTGAAAAAGATTTAACACATTAATTTACCTAAAAGTCTCTGTAATAAACCCATTACATGACAACCTAAATCACATTTTTTTGTGAAAAATATTTCCTAAAACACAAAAACAAGTATTTAGTGATGAGAGTGGCATTGCCCTGTGTTTTGCAGATCTCTTCACTGGTTGAACAGGAGATGATGGATTATCATCTGTGCTCCACCTTCAGTCTGTTGTAATATCACACATCATGAGCCTCTAGAAAATACCACTGTACACTCGTGAGAGAATGGAAGTGAGAAAGAAAAATAAAGGCTTCGCAGAAAATAGTTTGGGCCTTGGAGGCTGCCTGAAGGCTCTCGGAACCTCCAGCGAACCCCAGACCCCACTTTAAGAATGACTGGTCTGAAGTATTCCACTATCCAAATGAACTATCTTGGAGAGATATGAGTCCTACCACAGTAATAAGTACAGAGAAATTAGCAGCAACCTGACAAATTTTAAGAACATTCTATACGCAAAATACATGCTTGGTTATAAAAAATGATTCCGAGCTCTCTGAGGATGAGTCTGTCGAGGGGCAGGTGCTTCCTTACTTGTTATCTTCCCGTTTCCTGTTGTCCACAGCACCACTGTGGCTTAAATCTCCTAGAGCAAATTCCACTCTATCCACACCCAAAAGAAAGTGATTCAGACAGTTTTAAAATGCCCTGTGAAGATTTGAGAGTAGTTGCATGAGACAGTATCAGATAGAAAAAATAAACCCTGAAATAACTAAGAGAATAGTCAAGCAAGCTGGTAATATCAGTTTATGTTCTGGTGTGCAAAGACTTTCCATGTTTATTTTCTTCCAGTGGGCTGGAGTGTGGAAATCTTGGTTGCCCTTACTTTGAATGGTTGGTTTTCCAAATGGCATTTGTCATCTACCGGTCAAGGTAAATAGCACCAGCTATCATGAGGCCAGAGGAAGCAGATCATTTGCTGCGCCAAAATATCCGTAAAATATGTGTAGAAATACGTAAATTTAGCATTGTTTCAATGGCAGTGAGGCAGAAACCCTGCTTCCTTCGTCTGTTGTGTATTTCTGAGACTCCCCTTGGGTGTGGTGCCCACTCCCACTCTCCTCTTGGTCCGCAGCTGACTTCCATTGCCCCAGAACTTGCCCCATCCTCACTTCTGAGCTCGTGGGTGATCCAGGGGCTGCCTTTATAGGAATTCAGGAAATAGAGGTACCTAGTTGAGGTTCTCTGCACCTGTGTAGCTTACTCTGTTCCATTCACCTTTCTTGTTGCACAATGGGAAACCTCAGCTCTAGTTTACTCAGGAGAAACATCTGTGCATTGACATCACTTCCAACTCTTGAACTCAATTTGTAAATTTTTTCTGGAGATGGTCTCAAGTTGGTTCTCTTTGTGATGTGTGTGTCTTCTACTTAGATTTTGACAGCTCCCAAAATATCTCACCAACAACAAAATTCAGGCAAGAAAATTGATTTTTTTCATTCTAAGAAATAAGTTAACTTTGCTCCATATAAATATCCCCATTTGTTTATTCCTAACCCTTTGTAATGTTTAGAGTATTTTTTTTCTCTCTCAAGGATCTAGTAATTACTAAAACAACAAATTTGAAAATGTTTTTTAAAGTTAAAGTTAGCTATTCTGTCTTTGTAAATTTTTCATTACAAATAGATTGGAAATGTTCAGGTGCAATTCTGTTTTACACCAGAGAGCACTTTGCAACACAGAAAGCCTTCCGTCAGCCGAGCTCACCTGTCAGCCTGCAGAAGGCACTTACCGCAGATGGCTGGCTGTTTCTAGCACCCCATGCTGCCACGCTTGCAGAGAAAGGTGTCAGCTTCACCACCCACATCTAGCAGTGGAGACTTTGGAACCATCTTTTCCCTTCAAACAGAGGCACATGTCAGTGAGGCACAGCGGCAGCGTTAGGAATTAGAGAGTCACAGAATCCTACAAGGGAGGAAAATGAGGCCGAGAGCGATTCGGAACTTGTCCACTCTCTCCTCAATTCTGTGGCCAGCATTCCTCCAAGCAAACCCACATCACCCGCCGCGTTTGGAGTGTGCAGGCTCAGCCTGGAGGACGTGAGTTGGCAGGACCCCTTCCACATGGCCTTCGTCTCCGGTGCAGCCCAGTCTCAGTCTCTCCATGGGCCCTCATGAGATGTAGGTGATGTGGCGCCCCATCCTAATTTGTTCTCTCTTGAGGGGTGTCTCCAAGGGCTTTTTTATAAGTGAGAACGTGTTCTCAGAAAGTGCCTCTTATACTTCAGTGACTCGTCACATGTTGGGGTGGCCTTGCTTTAAACAATGTGGAAGACTTGAAAATAGTCTTAGGGTTGGCCTCAGGGAGCCATGATTGCACTACTCCAGCCTGGGTGACAGAGCAAGAGACCCTGTTGGAAAAAAAAAAAGAAGAGAAAACAACACTTAGTATTTATTTTTAGGGTAAATATAATTTTTATTGTAAAATAACGTAACATAAAATTTATGATTTTAACCATTTTAAGTATAATTTAGTAGATATAATTTTAACATGTGTATAGATCTTGATATCTTTGTACTTAAAAAGTACACTGGTTACTATAATAAAAACATAGCACTGAAAGTCTTTCAGCTTCCTGAACGTGACTTTAGAAAATCTTGTGTGAGCTCCCGCCAGGCTCCCGCCTCCCACCTCCCACCTCCCACCGCCCACCTCCCACCTCCCACCGCCCACCTCCCACCTCCCACCTCCCACCTCCCACCTCCCGGAGCAGCTGCGTGTTCTGCAGCCTGTAAGTGCAGAAGGATCTGCCGCAGCCCCCAAGTGGGTGCACAGAGGAGGCTCCCAGGCTGTCCCTGTTGCCTGCCTGCAGCCTGCTCCCTCCTTCCTTCTCCGCGTGTCCTACACCACCCCCAGCCCACTTCTTGCTGCTCTTCAGATGCAGCTGATTTTTAGAGGTTGGATGAACTGTGACTGAGAGTGGTAGGAAACATGGTTCTCCCTTCAGCTATGGGCAGCTGACTTGACCTCCACCCATGCTCTCTGGAACGGAGTCCTATGGGAGCTGCCGGGAGAGCTGCTGACTGCTGCAGAGGCTGCCAAACTGGGGACCTGGTGGGTAGGACAGCTGGCCCTGTTTCTCTCCTTGTCTGCTCCACAAACTTTTGTTGTCACAGATTAATGACCCAAATTTGTCTGCAGACTCATTTTATGCAATCTGTAAATTAAAGTATACCCGAAGAAATTTATCCCAACATAATGTTGTTATCAAATCATAAGCATAATGAAGTAATCTGTATGTTCCTTTTTTCTCTAATTAAACATTTACTTTATATTTTCAATTTTTTTTTTTTTTGAGACAGAGTCTGGCTCTGTCACCAGGCACCAGGCTGGAGTGCAGTGGCGCCATCTCGGCTCACTGCAATCTCCACCTCCTGGGTTCAAGCAATTCTCCTGCCTCAGCCTCCTGAGTAGCTGGGACTACAGTTGTGTGCCACCAGGCCCAGCTAATTTTTGTATTTTTTATTAGAGATGGGGTTTCACCCATGTTGGCCAGGATGGTCTCGATCTCTTGACCTCGTGATCTGCCTGCCTCGGCCTCCCAAAGTGCTGGGGTTACAGGCGTGAGCCACTGTGCCCGGCCTATATTTTAAGTTTTTTAAATGAAAACATTTATTAATTTTTGAAAAGACAGACTTACGGTAGCCACTCTGTCAGACAGCTTGTTTGTCGCTTAAACATATTTTTAAAGGATCACTTTTTTAAAAGAATGTTTTCTATGTAACAAAATGAATCCTTATGCAAAATTAATAGTAAAGAATGAATTGCAGTGGGAGGAACAATACACTTTAACTGTGCCAAAAGTGAGCTTCTGCACCGAGTCTGTTTCCAGCAGAGGCTGGAGTCGTTTAAATGAATGTGTGAGCTGCCCCCAGATGATTCTGCTTCACAAGGCAATAGCAGCCTTCCAAACCATTATCTCTTTTTAAAAATAATTTTTAACAACAGTAGAGAAGCTGATTTTTTATGACTCTAGGCATTTTATTTAACTATAGCCATTCTTTAGCTAAGCATCTTGCATTAGATATAAATGTATATGTCTAAAGTTTTTTAATTAGCTGGTAGCATCCTCTAAATAAACAGAAGTCATTAAATTTAAATAGAACTTTCCTATGGCTGTGTGCTTCCAGAACAGCACTTATCAAAGAGAATTCCAAGAGAACACTAGTTTCTCAGGACATGATTAGCGATGACACCAAAAAGGCTTTCATGGTTAAAAACGGGAGAAGCTTTGGTTTAAAACAGTATGCCACGGGCACCTTTAACATGAGGCTCTCCGGACCCTCCACCATGTCCAGTCCCACCATAGCATGTGAGCGTTCTGCCAGCCACAGATTCACCACACGGCAGTGCTGGCCGAACACCGAGTTCTGTTCTCATAGGTTACACTCCACAGAACACTTTTTGGGAAACTCCAAAATTTTAGGAAAATTGATAAGTACTGTCACTATGTGGAAATGGTTATTTTTCTATACTGTACAAAGAAGACCATTTTTTTTACATTCATCTTTTATCATGCTCATAATTTTACTCTGTTTCTTCACAAAGTAACACTAGTATTAAAATCCTGTCTTAAACTGGGCAGATTTTTGAGCAAAAAACAGCATAAAAGTTTATGGCTTTAGCAATGACAATACTGATAACTAGAGTAACGTCAAGTGGCTAATGTATTGGGCACTCACTCTGAGCGTAGAAACCCTGGTAGGTGCTGCACATACATTCTTTGCTTCCCTTACCCCTTGCAATAATGCCAGCAGCATCCCCCCGGTTTCCCAGAAGGGCTGACACAAGGTCTTAGCATTTTCTCAAGGTCTCACAGTATATAAAAGGCAGAGGTTATGCAAGATGAGTTTCTTGATTCCAGGGGCCCTGCTGTTCCCCATCTCTGTTAACAAGGGGCTCAGGTAAAGGTTAGAGCCAGGTCTCGGAAGTGCAGTCAGATCTAAGGTGAGAGCCATGTAAGTGACATCATAACAGTGTTTTGTCTTTTTGTGCAAAAGACAGAACTCTGTATTTTTTACTTCAGATAACTTTCCTGTTTTTTTTCTTTTTTTTTTAATTATTATTATTATTATTTTTTGAGATGGAGTTTCCCTCTTGCCCAGCTGGAGGGCAATGGTGCGATCTCAATTCATTGCAACCTCCGCCTCCTAGGTTCAAGCGATTCTCCTCCTCAGCCTCCCAAGTAACTGGGATTATAGTCACCTGCCACCACACCCGGCTAATTTTTGTATTTTTAGTAGAGATGGGGTATCACCATGTTGGCCAGGCCGGTCTCGAACTGCTGACCTCAGGTTATCCACCTGACTCAGCCTTCCAGAGGGCTGGGATTACAGGCATGAGCCACCTTATCCAGCCCACATAACTTTTCTTACATAAGTAATACTTAGCTGTTTGGGGAAAATATGCAAAATACCCACTCCAAAGTAAGAAAGTAGATATCACCTCCAAGCTCTACTCAGATAACCACTAAAAACATTCTTACAGGCTTCAGTCTTTTTCTTTGGCTTAATAGATATAAATGCATTCATAGATACAGAGAGAGAGAGAGAGAGAAAGAGAGAAAGTTAATTTGTCGCCTGCTTTTTTCTTAGCAGGGTATCATAAACATGTTTCCATGTCCATAAATATTTTCTTTGTAACCATTTCAGTGACTGTATAATATTTCACTTTGTGGATGGATCCTAATTTAGGGAGCAGGTTCTTATTCTTGCACAGTTGGTTTCCCACAGTGTCTGTCCATTTGTCTGCCTTCTTTCTTCCCCATCTGAATCACCACACATCTCGAATTGTAGCTCCGTGGCATTAGACGTTAGAGTCTATTAAGCATTCTACCAGCTCACTGACCAAATACTTAGGAAGGGATGTTTGATGATGAATACCTTTGACTTTTCTTGTTCCAGGACAGCAGGGATTTTCAGTCTGATTGACACCCTGTGGCCCCCAGCGATAACTCTGAAAACACCTGGCCGTGACCAGCCCTGTGAAGAGGTAAGCCCAGCATTGGGAAAACTTCCCCAGTTTGTGGGCTACTCCATGCCAGGTGCCAAGCCAGTCATCATCACCGCCACCCACACGATCTATGTCCCCCACTCTGGTGGCAACAAGGAACCCCGTGCAGCCAGTTTCTTTGGGGTGCCCCGTGAATATGAGCCAGGATTGGGATTCAGGTCCCTAGAGACCAAGCTCTGGCTGCCTTCCCTACTGTGCGGCACAACATTTTCTTGAAGTTAACTTATGATGAATGTTTAAACCACAACCCTCACATGCTGTTGGAACAATTGGGGTCTCAGCCTCGTACTAAAGTAGACATAGAATTTTTCCCACGAACTTCTAGTCACTCACAGAACCAACACTCAGTTGCCAATTAGAGCAGGAACTCAATATAATCCATAGACATTCGTACAACCTCCTGGGTAGCCAGGAACTTCCATGGTCCTGCTTGTTTATGATAGTGTCTAAGAACAAGCAAAATGGATTAAAAATGTTTCCTCGTCTCCCTCCTGAGCCTTTTCCCCACAGGCTAGACAACTGCTGCTTTGGGCCAGAGCTCCCAAAACAAAACATCTTCCTTAGGTCATGGCTGACTTCTAAGTCTGTGACTCCGTACTGTGCCAAACAGCATAATAGTTATCAAAACGCATGGTGGCTCATGCCTGTAATCCCAGCACTTTGGGAGGCCAAAGTGGGCGGATCACCTGAGGTCACGAGTTCGAGACCAGCCTGGCCAACATGGAGAAACCCCATCTCTACTAAAAACACAAAATTAGTCGGGCGTAGTGGTGCATGCCTATAATCACAGCTACTTGCAAGGCTGAGGCAGGAGAATCCCTTGAACCCAGGAGGCAGAGTTTGTGGTAAGCCAAGATCATACCATTACACTTTAACCCAAGCAACAAGAGTGAAACTCTGTCTCAAAAAAAAAAAAAAAAGCCCATTTCTAGATTACTTAAGAGGAAGTGATTTCTAGATGACATTTTCAGTATATCCTGAAAGATTTCTAAAATGATATCTTGAATTGTTTTTTTTTTATCTTGAATTGTTAGTAGGTTCATAAGTATAGAAGTTCTCATACTTGGTCCTGGAAGTAAACAATGTAATCCATTCATTGTATAGCATTCCAGAAAGAGGACACATCTGTAAGCAAATATGTCTATATTAAAGAGGATATTTTAATCATGTGTTGAGTCTTAACAATACATTCACCTTCTACCTTTGCCTCATTTAAACAGATAAAAACTCATCTACCTCCTCCAGCCTTATGTTACATCCTCACAGCTCAACCGAGTCTGGGACAAATTGATGTAATTGACGGAGACCCCATTTCTAACCTTTACCAGCCTCCAGTTACTCGCTGCTTAAGAGACATTCTCCAGGTAATGTCTTTGTTTCTAACGAGTTCTTTTAGGTATTGGCCGTGTCAGTGTGCTTCCTGTAATGCTGCCAACCTTTTCTAATTCCTTTCCAGATGAATGATCTTGGTACCCGTTGCAGTTTCTATGCCAGGGTGATTTATCAAAGACCACAGGTAAGCTCTGTCAATCTCAGTCTCTCTTTCTGTCTCTCTCTCTGTTTCTCTCTCTCTCTTTCTGTCTCTCTCTCATTCACACACACACACACACACACAAACACACACACACACACACAGACACGGTGTTAGAGGTTTATTAAAGGGTAATCTCCCTTGGAAATTAATGGCTTGCCAAAACAGAAAAGCATTTTTAAAGTCCAGTTAAGCATGCCTCATATACTGAAGTGGCAGTAAGTTCATTCCATTTACAGGTGCAAACTACCAGCCACTGTGCTAAGCACTGGGGTGTAAGACCCAGACAACCCTGTCCCCAAAGCTCCCAGCCCAATAGTGTTCATTCTTTTCTGACACTTAGGCAGGTTGAAGAAAGGAAAGAGACGCAGAAACCTCATTGATGGGGTGGAAGTGGGAATCTCAGGATTGAGCTCGGCTACCTCTGGGAACTTTTACAGCCTTCGAAACTGAAAGCACCCCATCCCACCCCATGGTCCCTATGAGGCCTTGGGCTACCCTAGAGAGGAGCTTGCTGTCAATCAGCTAGGAGTAGAGGAGGGAAGGAGATGTGCTTGCCAGTTTGAATGCATGAACTATGTTCTGCAAGAAACCTCTGCCAGCCCTTACCTCATACAGAAACATCCATGTAGGTCTAATCACCCAAGAGGCATTGAGAACATCCTGTTTGTTAAACTCTTGTCCAGTAATGGGCGATGTGCACCAGGTGCATCTGCCTTGGTGCAGGAGAGAGTGAGTGCCCCACGCATTGCCTCCTTGAGGGTGTGTGTGAGTAGAGCAAACCAGGCCCCTAGTGTCTGCACTCACACGGGCTGTTTGTGGATCGCCAGCTACCAGCCAGGCCAGAATACCCAGGAATTGCCCAGCAAGGAGTCTCGAGGGAGGGCAGGAGGCTGGCGCCTGGGCCAGCAACCTCAGCCAGGCGCCTCAGTGCACCTTGAGTCAGGGCACAGTGGTGGGGATGGCACCAGGGGCTGTCTTTTAACCATACTTATCAAGATCCGACGCTCACACCCCTCACTTTTCTTTTTGTTGCTGAAGTATGCTAAAGTACACCCAGACCTTGTGCCATTTGACCCCGACGCACTTGGTACGAATCTCTTACAAAGCATTCATGCTTGCATACAACCCAATTCAGCTGCCTGGTTTTGGAGCCTTTCTCTTCCCCTTAAATTATCCGGAGTTATTATCTGTTGTGCATTTATTTTGAACAAATTCTTGGCATTTCTCTGATCATTCTTAGGCAGTGGTAGAACAAGAGAGTGACTAAAAGAATATGTTTCTTAACTTCAAGTCAAGTTCTTGATGGGTTGCATATATACGAGTGTCATTAAATCGTTGTTATCACAAGCATGTTAAATCAATTTCTCTTTCATCTGCATCAGGAATAAGTAGGCAAACTGTTTCTGTAAAGGACTAGATAGTCAATATTTCAGGCTTCTTGGGTTGTATGGTTTTCATAGCAACTACTCAGCTCCACCTTGCAGTGCAAAAGCAGCCATGTTGTCGTTCACGAATGAGCAGGGCTGTGCTTCAGAAACCTTTATTTGCAGACACCAAAATTTGAATTTAACATAGTTTTTACTTGTCACAAAATAGTCTTATGGTTTTTTTAACCATTTGAAAATGTAAGAACCTTAAATAAGTATAAACACCGTACTTAGCTTGCAGGCCACAAATAAGCAGGGGTCAGGCTGGATTAGCCCACAGGCCACGGTTTACTGATGTTCTTCAGGTGCTGAGCCTGGCTACAGGGCACAGGAGCTGTGACACAGAAACACAACCTGGCTGGGCGCGGTGGCTCACTCCTGTAATCCCAGCACTTTGAGAGGCTGAGGTGGGTGGATCACCTGAGGTCAGGAGTTCAAGACCAGCCTGGCCAAGATAGTGAAACCCCATCTCTACTAAAAATAAAAAATTAGCTGGGCGTGGTGGCAGGCGCCTGTAATCCCAGCTACTCAGGAGGCTGAGGCAGAGAATTGCTTGAACCCGGGAGGCAGAGGTTGCAGTGAGCCGAGGTTGCACCACTGCACTCCAGCCTGGCGACAGAGTGAGACTCCACCTCAAAAAATAAAAATAAAAAAAGACAACCTGAGTGTCTCCTGGTGTCCCGTAGGTTGTACTGAATGCGCAGTGCAGGGTGTGTCAGAGAGAAGAGATGGGGTGGGCCATCTCTTGACGGCCACTGAGTAGGGTGCAAGCTTGTTACCTAAGGATGCCATAGGTGCTGTGCAGGAACACAGCACTGATCCATATGATCATTGTATGAAAGTACTTTAAGGCTTTATCTCAATTTAATTTTTGCATTTCAGATGTAAGGAGTGTGCTTTAGGTGATACACTAGTAACTGTCAACTGTGTTTCCTTTCTGTCTCTACAGAAAGTGTGTTTGTAGCTTAACCTGTGGATTAGCTGGTGCTCGCCAGCACATAGAGTGTTGCTCACAGAAAGAGAAGTCAGAGGGCTGAGTTGTGAAGATAAATGAACCACATTTAGCTCTTTATTTTTTATTCCAATACTTTACCACCTTTAATTTCTGTGAGGGATTTTTCAGATTTTCAAACCATTCTCATGTATATATCATTTTATCTCAGCAACATTAGTGTCACTGTTCCTAATTCCAAGTGCAGAAGACCAAGGCTAGGCCTGGTTACCTGCTGTCTTTGATACACACGACCAAACCCTGGTGGAGCCTGGTGTGGGTTTCCTAACTCTTACTCAGCCCATTGTCCATGGTGCCTCCTGGTTCCACGCTCCCTCAGTTACCTGGAGCCCTGGGGGTGGGGCAGGGATGCAATACGCCCCCACCCCCAACCACATGCTGGCTGAGCTTGTGCAGGTACTTCACTCCCTTGCCTCATGTCCTTGTCTGTCAAATGAGCATGACGTTCTCTCACCATAGTGGATTATTCTAGGATGAATTTAGGAGTTTTGAAATACCGTTTTTCCTTTGTTTCTCTTCATCTGTTCCCCTTTTCATCATTTGATAGCTGATCAGTGCCTCTCATAAAGAGTTAGACAATGACTGACATGGGTCCTTCGGTGGTGCTCCCTGTGAGCACCCTGGTGTCTGGCTCAGCAGATAGGACAGGGCTCCCAGCAAGGACTAGGCAGGGCACGTGCTATGGCTCATACTTTCCAAGCCTATGGAGACCTAAGATTGATTTCACACTCCTCTACCCACCTTGAGAAGACTCGGTGTGTGTGGGGATGCTCTTGGCCTCTGGCACTTCTTGCTATTCTGGATCATAGGCCAGGCTGTGGCTCACTGTGCAGGTGCCATTCACCCACAGGGGGAATGCTGTCCTCAGAACAGTCACATGGCAGTTGCAGCCCACACTCCTGCCCACGGCCCTCTGAGACCGAGGTTGAAAGTAAAGAAAGCAAGTGTCAAAATGCTTGCACCAAAACCAGTTAGAGGGGAACTCTGTGGCAGAGAGAGACCAAGGGTAAAGCAGGTCATCACCTTGCCCTGTGAAGGGTCCCACCCTCAGGGAGGTAGAGAAGATACATTAATCTCCTCCTGTCCAAGAAACAGGCCAGTGCAGGTGCAACTTTCAGCAAGCATGGCTTCCAGTGAGTATGTGTGCCTAGGAATCAGTGGTCCTGTATCCACGAAACAAAGACCTGGAACCCAGTGGAACAGGTTCCATGATCCACTGAAATTCTCTCTGTCTCCAGTAGTCTGGTTTTCTGTGTAAGAGAATCACCAGAAACCAGCTGTCTCAAGAATAAATTGAAATAAGCAGAGGCCTGGGGCCAGTCCATGGTTAAGCCAGTGGCCTGCATCCTTGGCAATGAAGATTGACTTTCAGGATGGCACAATGAGTCATTGCTGGAACTTGAGTCATAAAAACAGACCCAGACCAGGTGTGGTGGCTCTCACCTGTCATCCTAGCACTTTGGGAGGCTGAGGCAAGAGGATCTCTTGAGGTCAGGAGTTTCAGACCAGCCTAGGCAACATAGCACCACCACATCTCTACAAAAAAATAAAAAATTTACAGGCATGGTGCTGCATCCCTATCGTCCCAGCTACTTGGGAGGCTGGCATGAGAGGATCCCTTGAGCCCAGGAAGTTGCTCCAGTGAGCTGTGATTGCACCACTGCACTCCAACCTGGGTGACAGAGTAAGACCCTGTCTCAAAAAAAAAAAAAAAAAATCCAGTTGTATATCCTTTATACTAATGACTAAGTCATGAAGGTGAAAAAGATAGTTTTCTTATTTAACTTTGATTTTATAATAATTATAGTTCCACAGTAGGTTGCAAAGAAATATACAGGGGGGTCTAGTGCACCCCTCCACCCCCATGCCAGTATCCCACACCCACAGTAACCACAGTAAAAACCAAAACAAAGAAACTGACACGGGCACGATCCATGGAGCCCATTCAGGTTTCAGCAGCCATGCGTGCACTCTGTGTGTGTACACATGCGTGCTTCTGTGCAGTTTTGTCGTATGTTCAGCCGTGCATCACCGTCAGTGCAGTCAGAATCCTCTGCTGTGCCATCACCGCCGATTCCCATGTTCCCCTTTATAGCCATGTCCATCCTTTTTCCATCCCTCGCCCTGGCAACCACTCACATGTTCTCTGTCATTATAATTATGTTATCTTAAGGTTGTTACATGCAATATATATCTGTATTAGTTTCCTAGGATTACCATATAAAGTTCCAGATACTAGATAGCTTAAAACAGTAGAAATGTATTCTCTCACACTTCCGGAGGCCACAAGTCTGAAATCAAGGTGTTAGCAATGGCCAGGCATGGTGGCTCACACCTGTAATCTCAGCACTTTGGGAGGCTGAGACAGAAGGATCACTTGAGGCCAGGAGCCCAAGACCACCTTGGTCAACATAGTGAGGCTGTATCTCTATTTAAAATTTTTTTAAATTAGTCTGGGTGCCATGGCTCACACCCGTAATACCAGCACTTTGGGAGGCCAAGGCAGGCAGATCATCTGAGGTCAGGAGTTGGAGATCAGCCTGGCCAACACGGTGAAACCCCATCTCTACTAAAAATACAAAAAATTATCTGGGCATGGTGGTGCACACCTGTAGTTCCAGCTACTCAAGAGGCTGAGGCAGGAGAATCACTTGAACCTAGGAGGCAAAGGTTGAAGTGTGAACCAAGATCACTCTACTGCACTCCAGCCTAGGCGACAGAGCAAGATTCTGTCTCAAAAAATAATAATAATAATTAAAGAAATATAAGGTGTCAGCTAACAGTATTATCTGGAGATTCATCCAAAGGACTAATAGTGTTGAACATCTTTTCATAGGTCTACTTGCCATCCATGTGTCCTCTTTGGTAAAATGCCTGTTCATGTCTTCTGACCATTGTCTGATTGGACCGCTTGTTGGTTTATTGCTGAGTCTTTGAAGTTCTATTTTCTAAATACAAATCCTTTGTCAGATACAGGATTTGCAGATATTTTCTCAGGATCTGTAAATTGTATTTTCATCCTTTTAATGGTTTTTTACATAGTAGAAGTTTTTTATTTTGATGTGGTCAGATTTACCAAATTTTCCTCTTACAGATCACAATTGCGTTGTCAAGTCTGAGAAGTCAAGTCTCTTTGCCTGGTCATGGGCCCCAGAGTTATTCTCTTGTGCTCTTTTCTAGTATATTTAATTTAACACTTTACCTTCAAGTCCATGATGCATTTGGAGTTGGGTTTTGTATAAGGTGTGTGGTTTAAGTCAAGGTTAATTTTTTCACCTTTGGATATCTGTTCATTCCATCACCATTTATTGATAGATCATCCTTCCTCTATTAAATTGCTGTTGCACCTTTGTTAGATTATTAATTGAGCATATGTGTATGGGAGACATCTATTTTTTCCTGATAAATTTGCATTGGTAATATTTTTGCATAATTACTAGCATTATAGGTATCTATATCATCTATGCTTAAATACTTTTCCTGGGCCAGGTGCAGGGGCTCACACCTGTAATCCCAGCACTTTGGGGGGCCAAGGCGGGTAGATCACCTGAGGTCATGAGTTCAAGACCAGCCTGGCCAACATCGTGGAACCCCGTCTCTCCAAAAATACAAAAATTAGTTGGGCATGATGGATGGCAGGTGCCTATAATCCCAGCTACTCGGGAAGCGGAAGCAGGAAAATCATTTGAACCCAGAAGGTGGAGGTTGCAGTGAGGCAAGATTGCGCCCCTGCACTCCAGCCTGGGCGACAGAGCAAGATTCCGTCTTAAAAAGAAAAAAAACTTTTCCTGATATAAAAAAATTTTTATTAGACGTTTTACTTTTAGAGCAGTTTTAGGTTCACAGCAAAATTGACAGGAAGGTACAGAGATTTTCCACACACCGTTTACTCCCACACATGCACAGCCTCTGCATTACAAACATCCCTACCAGGGCGGCACATTGCTTACAACTAATGAACCTACATTGACACACCGTACTCACCCAGAGTCCACAGTTTACATGAGGGTTCACTCTTGGTGGTGTAATTTTATGGGTTTGCACAAATACGTAATGACATGTATCTACCATCATAGTATCATACAGAGTAGTTTCAGTGCCCTAAAAATCTGTACTCCACCTGTTTATTCCCCCTCCCCACAAATCCCTGGCAAACATTCTTATTTTTACCATCTTCATAGTTCTGACTTTTCAGAATGTTGTATAAAATTGGAAGTTTACAGTCTGTAGCCTTTCAGATGGACTTCTTTCGCTTAATAATATGCACTGAAGTTTCCGTAACTTTTCGTGGCTAGATAGCTCATTTCCTTTTGAGCGCTGAATAATATTCCATTGTCTGGATGTACCACATAGTTCAGTTTAGTTATTCATTTACCTACTGAAGGACATTTTGGTTGCTTCCAGGTTTTGGCAATTACGAATAAGAAAACTTTTTTTCTTTTTGAGACAGAATCTCACTCTGTTGCCCAGGCTGGAGTGCATTGTCACAGTCTCAGCTCACTGCAACCTCCGCCTCCCAGTTTCAAGAGATTCTCTTGCCTCAGCCTCTTGAGTAGCTGAGATTATAGGCATCCGCCACTACACCTGGCTAATTTTTGTTCCGTTTTGTTTTTTTGAGAAGGAGTCTTGCTCTTCTGCCCAGGCTGGAGTACAATAGCATGATCTCTGCTCACTACAACCTCCACCTCCTGTGTTCAGGCGATTCTCCTACCTCAGCCTCCAGAGTAGCTGGGATTACAGGCGCCTGTCACCATGCCTGGTTAATTTTTTGTATTTTTAGCAGAAAATTAGTTTCACCATGTTGGCCAGGCTGGTCTCGAACTCCTGACCTCCATCTTGACCTCCCAAAGTGCTGGGATTACAGATGTGAGCCACTGTACCCAGTCGTTTTGTTTTGTTTTGTTGAGAGAGACAGTCTCGCTGTGTCGCTCAGGCTGGAATGCAGTGGTGCAATCTCAGCTCACTGGAACCTCTGCCTTCCAGGTTCAAGCAATTCTGTGCATGCGCCACCACGCCCAGCTAATTTTTGTATTTTTAGTAGAGACGGGATTTCACAATGTTTTCCAGCCTGGTCTTTAACTCCTGACCTCAGGTGATCCACCCACCTCGGCCTCCCAGCATGCTGGGATTAGAGGCATGAGCCACTGCGCCCAGCCTAATTTTTGTATTTTTAGTAGAAACAGGGTTTCACCATGTTGGCCAGGCTGGTGTTAAACTCCTGACCTCAAGTGATCTGCCTGCCTCAGCCTCCCAAAGTGCAGGGATTACAGGCGTGAGCTACAGTGCCCAGTCAGAGAAGAAATCCTGTTTTTAATAAAATTTTAGCAATGTAGTGGTAGTGCTGCTTTAATCAGTTACTGATGTCTTTTTGCAGGTAATTTTATTGTTAATGACTGTCCATAACCGCAATAGTAGAGATAATTTCTTTTTTTTTTTTTTTTTTTTTGAGACGGAGTCTCACTCTTGTTGTCCAGGCTGGAGAGCAATGGCGCAATCTCAGCTCACCGCAAGCCTCCCAGGTTCAAGCAGTTCTCCTGCCTCAGCCTCCTGAGTAGCTGGGATTACAGGCATGCACCACCATGTCCAGCTAATTTTGTATTTTTAGTAGAGATGAAGTTTCTCCATGTTGGTCAGGCTGTTCTCAAGCTCCTGACCTCAGGTGATCTGCTCACCTCGGACTCCCAAAAAAGTGCTGGGATTATAAGCATGAGCCACCATGCCCTGCTAGAGATAATTTTGTAGTTAATTTCAAAGGAGATTAGAACATTTTGATTCATTAATAGATTGAAAGAGAGCCCACTGGCCAAATCCAGAGTATTTACAAAGAGCATCTAAAATCTTTGGCGACTGTCAGAATTTCCAATCTCAGATAATCTTTTAGAAATCTTTGCTCTTCCTGAAATATTCACCAATTTTATTTATTTATTTATTTTTTTGAGATGCTCTGTCACCCAGGCTGGAGTGCAGAGGTATGATCTCAGTTCACTGCAACCTCCACCTACCAGGTTCAAGCAATTCTTATGCCTCAGCCTCCAGAGTAACTGGGATTACAGGCGTTCACCATCACACCCGGCTAATTTTTATATTTTTAGTAGGGGTAGGATTTTACCATGTTGGCCAGGCTGGTCTCAAACTCCTGACCTCAAGTGATCCACCTGCTTTGGCCTCTCAAAGTGCTGGGATTACAGACGTGAGCCACCACACCTGACCAGAGAAGAAATCTATTTTTAATAAAATGTTCACAATGTAGTGGTAGTACTGCTTTAATTAGTTATTGATGTCATTTTACAGATGATTTTATTGTTACTATGTTCATAACCCCAATGGTAGAGATAATTTCATAGTTAATTCAAAGGAGATTAGAACATTTTGGTTCGTTAATAGATTGAAAAACAGGCCACTGGCCAAATCCAGATTATTTACAAAGAGCACCTAAAATCTTTGGAGACTGTTAGAACTCCCAACTTCAGATAACGTTATAGAAATCTTTGCCCCTCCTGAAATATTCACCAATTTTTTTAAATTTCTTTCTTTTTTTTTTTTTCTTTGAGAGGGGTGTCTTGCTCTGTTGTCTAGGCTGTAGTACAGTGGTACAGTCACAGCTGACTGCAACATCGACCTCTTGGGCCCAAGCGATTCTCCACCTCATCCTCCCAAGTGGCTGGGACTACAGGCACTCACCACCACACCCAGCTTTATTTTTTGTAGAGATGGGTCTCACTGTGTTGCCCCAGCTGATCTCAAACTCCTGGGCTCACGTAATCTTCCCACCTCAGCTTCCCAAATTGCTGGGATTACAGGCATAAGCCACTGCACCCAGCCCACTCACTTATTTATATCAGTATGGACCAGTGGATTCATCTTTCATTCAGCAATTTGTATCTGTTACTGTATTCATTTTGATGCTCAGTTTTACCATATTTAAGCTGTCTCTTGTATCCTTGGGACACATCCCCATCATTCTTTGAGTACCTCCTTATCTTCTGACACAGTGAGATGTGTCAGACTCATCTTTTGTTTTCTGTGCTCTGGAATCAGCCATCTTTTCAAGAAGCTCTGGTTGATTTTAATGGAGAATGGTGTTTGTTTGTTAGTTTTTCAGAGATGGCGTCTTGCTATGTTTACTAGGCTGGAATGCAGTGGCTATTCATAGGCACGATCTTGGTGCACCACAGCCTCAAACTCCTGAGCTCAAGCGATTCTCCCACTTCAGCCTCCCAAATAGCTGAGATTGCTCCTGAGTAGCTTGTGCCACTCCGCCTGGTTAAGAATGATATTTAGAAGCCAAGATCTGGGTTCTAGGTGGGCTTGCTGCTATTGGGATGTCATTGCCTTTATGCCCTCTCAGTGGACAGAAGAAGGAAATGTGTGTGTATATTCTTCCACATACACACATACATAACCATATCTACTTCTGTATTTCTGTCTAAAATCATGATTTCATACCAATACTTCCAACTCTAGAGCATTACCACAGAATTTATTCTAAGTTTCCTTGTTTCTATATGTATAACTCCCTTTTCCAACAGTGAGAAGCTTGGCTTCATTTTCCTCAATATTATTTATTTATACTTCCTGTATGTAGTGAACCTCCTGACAGTGTAAGCCACCTCCTTCACCCCAACCCTCAGCTACAGACCACGCAAGTGACCTTCTCTGCCCTGTCCTGTTAACCACTCATGTGGAATCCTCAGCCTGACCATACCATCTGCGCCAGTCACACCAGCTGAACCTCCAAGTAGCCATGTCCTCAGGCCCTGCCCCTGCTAACCATCCTTGGTTCCATTTGCGTCTGCTGAATTCTAAGCCCTGACCAAGAGGAAGGGGCAGAATACCAGCTTAATGGAACTTGAAAAGGCATTACAAGTTTTATAGATAAGAAGAAAATGAAAAAGAAAAAATATAGAAGGAAAGAAGAAAAGAAAATAATAAAACCTGTTGCAGGTACAACAAATTTGCAACACCTGCTTAATACCAAGGCCCTGTACAAAGTCTGAGGGCAAGTAACATCTATTCCTAACCCTCAGGAAACTTAAAACTGCCTGGAAAGAATAATATGTATGTACTAGATAGGAAACAACATTGTAATTAACACTCAAGTATATAAACAGAGGACCAGGAGGAAAAGAACAATGGATTCTGCCTGAGGAGGCTGGCGGACAAATGGAATGCTACCAGGGAAGGGTGGCCTGTTCCAAACGAAGGAGGCCTTTAACCAGGTGCAAGGTTGAGGATCCCAGGGCACATGGGGCTAGTGACCAAGATGTGCAAAGTCTAGTGTATGTTTTAAAGTGTATTTAAAATAATATCTTAAATTGTTCGTATATATACAACTTTTGCTTTTAAATGCTTTTAAAATATTTTTTGTATAATAGTTAACCTTTATTGTGTCTTCAAATTGTAGCTGAAGAGTCTGCTTCTTCTGGAGCAAAGGGAGATCTGGCTACTGGTGACCGATGTCACCCTGCAAACGGAGGAGAGTGACCCCAGGCTCCCCAAAACCCTGCTGGTCTATGTGACCCCTTTGTGTGTGCTGGACTCTGAAGTCTTGGAGGCACTGACTGGGACTGCCCCTCACAGCATTCTCTTCAAGGACGCTCTCCGAGACCAGGGTATGCTTGCTTCTCCACAGCTTGGATGCAGGGGCGGCTGATAGGTGCCCATAGAATAGCTCTTGTGGCCTCGGGATGCCTCCATGTTGCTTGGACACTGCCGGCGTCTTCAGGGAGCCCATCACAGACATGCCATGTACCAGCCTTCACTGACCCTGTAGCAGCCACCTGGGCAGAACAGCTCTGTGGAGATGCTATTGCTCACTCCAGAACTGTCTGCTGGTGGCCCCCTGTCCTGCTGCAGAATCTACAAACAAACCAAAAGCTAGAATATTATAAATGCATGTACTTAGATCAGCCAGCCCCGTTTTCCAGGGATCAAACTAAAATCCTGCCTAAGCTGTCTTTTTACATTTTTCTTGAGACATAATTCACATTCCACGTAATTTAGCCTTTTTGGATTGACTTGAATCTCACATTTGAGCACTTTGTAGCTTTGCGCACGGGGTTTGGAGTGCACGCACAGTGCGTTGTGCTGCTGGACACAGTCTCATACCTGCACCTTCACCTACACGACTCTAGTGGCAGCAAAGGAGACTGCCATCATTGGCAGAATTCACTTTTTTCTTCAAGGCTTCAATAACCTGAAGTGTCTGTGTTGGCAGGTCGGATTGTTTGTGCTGAAAGGACTGTCCTCTTGCTTCAGAAGCCCCTTCTGAGTGTGGGTTCTAGTGTAAGCTCCTGTGAGCTGCCTGGCCCGGTGACGCTCGACAGCCTGGACTCTGCCACACCTGTCAGCTCCATCTGCAGTGTTCAAGGTAGGCAGCCGTCTCACAGGAAATGGTGTTTATACTTTGTTAACTATCATACTTTATATGCATTTACTCATTTATTCAACAAGGATTTGTGGAGCACCCGCTAAGTTCCAGACACTGGATACATAAGGAACAAAAGCAGAAGTTGTTCTTGGTATCAGACTTGAGTCAGAAGGATGTCAATCAGCTGAGCACAGACAGGCGTAGCCCTCAGGCCCTGAGTGCTCCAGCCGCGGATACCTGGGCCCGTGTCTTGTTGGGGAGCTCAGGGCTCCCAAAGACGGGAGTCTCAAGCTGAGATCTGAAGCATAGAGGGACTACTTAGGTCAGGGTTGGAGCAGGAGGAACATTCCTGGGAAGTGAGCAGGACTTCAGAAGGCCACTGGCATGAGAGAGCTGATGAGCAAGGGTGCCCGGGAAGGGGCAGGACAGGCAGCCAGATGGAGGTGAGCACAAGCTCAGGCTGGTGAGCCCACCAGGCTGGTGGTGTCAGGAGTGCACTCTGTCACTGGCACAGGAGGCCTGGTCTGAAGTCCTCCCTGCAGAGCAGAGTGGAGGGGCTGGGTGGCAGTGGAGGCAGCAGTAGAAAAGGAAATCCAGGGGTGGACTTAGGGAAATCGGAAGGTTGAGCGATGAATTGGGCATAGATGGAGGCAAAAGACGTAGCTGATGACCTTTGAGCTCCTGGCTCAGACGAGGTGACGGTGGTGCTGTTCATTAAGCAGGATGTGGCAGGCAAGCTCAGCTTTGAGGGGACCCTCTCAGTTCTATCTGAAGAGTTTGTGTGTTTTGTATACATCTGAGATGTTCAGCAGCTGATTGGATATGTGAGTCTGGAGCTGAAAATAGCATTAATATTTTCTCTTTTTTTACTTTATAAAACTTAGTAATAAAAGTCATACATGTCTAGCAGAACTAGTGAAAAATAAATGAAGATAAAGGTAACAGTCCACCCTCCGTCCCCAGCTTCTTGCTGCATTGGTGCACCCAGGAGACACAGCTACTTGCCTTGAGGGGGCGTGTGTGCTTACAAGTCAGATGGTTTATTGCACATTATTCTGCCACTCACTTCCCTCACTTGCTTCCCTCTAGCAGGGATGTCTGTCCAGGAAGGGAGAGAGATCTAACTCAAGAGTTTAATAGTCACATAGCATCCCTTCATATGAATAAACTCTTCCTCCAGTCGTGGACATCCAGGATTTCTCATATTTTTGCAATCATTAAACAAGACTGTAAAACAAGACTGTAATAAACATTCTTGGATATCGTCCCTACTGATTTCTATAAAGGAGGATTTCAGCAATTTGGGGTTCGTGGACTTTTTAAACAACTTTAGTGAGCTATAACGCAGTAATACCGTATAATTCACTCATTTTAAGTGTTTCTAGTATTCACAGAATTGTGCAAACATCACCACAGTCTAATTTTAGAACAAAAACCCGAACCCATTATCAGTCATGCCCCGTTACCAACCACCCTCCCACACGCCGGTCTTAGGAAACCACCACTCTACTGTTTGCGTCTATGAATTTGCCTATTCTGAACTTTTTTTTTTTTTTGAGATGGAGTCTCACTCTGTCACCCATGCTGGAGTGTAGTGGTGTAATCTCTTCTCACTGAAACCTCCGCCTCCCGGGTTCAAGCAATTCTCCTGCCTCAGCCTCCCAAGGAGCTGGAATTACAGGCACATATCACCATGCCCAGCTAACTTTTGTATTTTTAGTGGAGACAAGGTTTCACCATATTGGCTAGACTGGTCTTGAACTCCTGACCTCAGGTGATCGGCCCACCTCGGCCTCCCAGAATGCTGAGATTACAGGCGTGAGCCACCGTACCCAGCCTATTCCGGACATTTCATGTTAACTGGAATAATATTTAGGCTAGTACAAAAGTAATTGAGGTTTTTGCCATTAAAAGTAAGGGAAAGAGCTGAGATTACTTTTGCACAAACCTAATATGCTGTGTGGTGCTTCATGATTGGCATCTTTCACTCAGCATAATGTTTTCAAGGTTCATCCACAATGCACTGTGTATTCCTTTTATGGCAGACTAACATTTCATTGTACAGATGTGCCACATTTTATCCTTTACTCAGTTGATGGACATTTCATTTAGGTTGTTTCTACTTTTTGGCTGCTAAGAATAGAGCTGCTATGAATATTCATGGACAAGATTTTGTTTGAACACCTGTTTTGAAATTTGGGGTATGAATCCAGGACTGGAATTGCCTAGTCATATGGTAACCCTGCATTTAACCCTTTTGAAGAACACCAGTATGTTCCAAAGCGGCTACACTAGGGGTTTGTGCATCTTCTTTTTGTTGTTGTTTCTGAGACAGTCTCGTTCTTGTCTCCCAGGCCGGAGTACACTGGCATGATCTCAGCTCACTGCAGCCTCCGCCTACTGGGTTCAAGAGAGTCTCCTGTCTCAGCCTCCCAAGTAGCTGGGATTACAGGCATGCACCACCACACCTGGCTACTTTTTGTATTTTTAATAGAGACAGGGTTTCACCATGTTGGCCAGGCTGGTCTCGAACTCCTGACCTCAGGTGATCCAACCATCTCGGCCTCCCAAAGCGCTGAGATTACAGGTGGGAGCCACCGCACCCAGCCGGTTCGTACATCTTTAATAGTAAAAGATTTTGGTAAATTAGTTAACAGAAAGCATATCAAAATTCAGACTTCCTAGAGTAATGTCTAAGATGGCTGATTTTCCTCACCCTTCCCTATAACTAGTTCCTGATGTTTTATAATTGTTGATGAATAGAAAACTCCTGTGATTCCATTGTTGCTTTCACATTCTTTTCTCTGTGTTGAGGCCATTTGGATTTTCTCTTCCGTGCATCTCCTTTTGGGGCTAATGCTGACACATAACTGCAGTTATGGGGTGATGGGTCATATGGGGCCTCCATTTTCTCATCTGTAAAATCGGGCTATCGGAATCAGCCTCAAGCCACTGTTGAGAATTAAATGAGATAACGCTCAAGAGGTTTTGAGGGCTTTGAAGCTCTGAGGCATCTCAGTACTGGTACCAGGAGTCAGGAAGGGAGAGAGGGATGTCAGAGGGATGTCTGAGGGCTGCAGCCAGTGACTGCAGTGGGTGGGTGGCCTTAGGACCATCAGGATTTGTCAAGCAGAGTTGGGTAAGGCCGTAAGAGCTGGTAGAAGGGCACATGGAAAACCCACAGAAGTGCTGGGAGCAGTTATAAACCCTTTCAAGTGCTGGGAGAGGGGCAGGGACCAAGAAGGGCAGCAGGGGACCCAGTTGCTTGTGTATTGCTCTGCTTTCCCCGGCCATGGGGAGGAGATTATATGGTTGCATTTTTTTCATGAAGGAACTCTGAGGCCCCATAGACTATGATGCAAAGCAGCAAGAGATGATTGGCAGGAAGAGGTAGAAGGGCAGAGGGTCTGCAGGGGTAGAGCAGACTGCCTGGCCCATGTGAGCCAGCATGGAGCTGCCCCTTGGTGCAGAGCAGCACTGCGCCCCTGAGCGGACTACAAGGACAGGGCACATGGCGCAGAGGGGTGCAGTCTGCTCCCTGGGGTGCATGCGCTATTTGTGTGCCTTTGGCAATGACCCATCACCTGCTTCCAGAGCTTTTTGGTCTCCAGGCACTTCTGTAAGGACATCCCTTCCACCTTCCTTCTCTTCACTGGTTGCTACCTGTTCTCCTCCCACCCAGGATTGGTCAGGGGCTCAGAGACAGAACATCCCACAGTGGAGGTCTCAGCTCTGGGTCTGAAAGTCACTACCATGCCACATATCAGTTAGGCTGAATGGGACCCTGTTATTCTACGACATAAGAATCGCCACCGCCCATAGCAGTGTCTCATGAGTAATTATGTACCTGAAGAATCCCAAGGAGGGTTTCCCTAACGCGTTCCTAACTACAGCCAGTGAGTGCCACAGAGGTGCACACAGAGGCAGACAGTCCCCTCTTGTGCCTGTGGCAGTAGGCCTGGCTGCTGGTACACTGAGGGAACTTTGCTCTAGGTGGTCAGATGCAGCCTCATGTTACTTAGTGCAGCGACCTCCCTGTTGGGCATTAGCTGTGGTGGCAGCAGCTGGGAACACTGATGAGGCTCAGCCATCCTTAGGCCCCACCTCAATCAAACTGAGCCTTCATATGGGTGGTAAGAACTAAATATGTGTAATGTAATCAATAGACACATAAAGCTCTGTTCCTGTTAGCAAATTTAGGTGTTCCAGAGATCCACAGCTGAGACCCTTAAGCACCTAAGCACTGGCAGGAGAGCAGCACAAGATGCCATTCCTAACACTTGGCTGCTGCCTTCAGGTCTCTGTGGGCTTTGCTGAGTGCAACACCTTTCTAAAATGAGAGAGGCCCTGGAGCACATGCTGCTGCTGGCACCCTCCTTAATCAAAAACAGCTGCACAGGTCCAAGCCCCGTGTCCACATGCGGACACATTGAAGGACTCCAGAGGCTGGCTTCCCTGTGTCCAGTCCACCCAAGCCACATTGCAAAGTTTGCAACCTGGATCTGTGCTTTTATCCCAAGGGTTGAATGGACAGTAAGAGTGGAGGCGTGCTCTATTAAAGCTACGTGCTCACCTCCATGTGCAGTAGAGAGGGCATCATATCAGTCACATACAGAGACCCTCACATGCATTTCTCCTTTGCTCAGTCAGCGCTCTTCCCAACCCTAAGCAAAGACGCAAGATTTCTAAACAGGGGAGGAAAACACACTCCGGTTGGTTCCTCTGATTTGCATGTATTAACATGAAAGCGGGTGTTTTATTTTCTGTGCCCTCATTTTATAAGTTGGTGGGATCAACATTTCTGACTAAGCCGGTTGTATTAGGCACTTTTTCCTTTCTCAGAGTCACTTAAGAAATATGCTTAAACTACTTATCTTTGGTTCTTTTTTTCTTTTTTCTATACCTCACTGGAGGAAAGGGCTCCTTTTTATTTCATTTGTTTAACACAGGCACTAGTCAGGAGATGAATTACTATCCTCATGGTTTAAGTCACCTTTCTTTTTTTCATTGTACATTGCTAAAATTTTGTTTTATAAAGTGTAAACCACAGTAGGACATTCAAACATGACCGATAAACTTTGTTTTCTTCTAGAGAAACTGAAGAATAGAAATATGGTCTTGGCCAGGCAATGGCAGGATTCTTTTTTTTCCCCTCAACTTTTTAGTTTCGGGGTACAACTGCAGGATGTGCAGGTCTGTTAAATAGGTAAACATGTGCCACGGTGGTTTGCTGCACAGATCAACCCATCACCCAGATATTAGGCCCAGCATCCATTAGCTATTCTTCTTGATGCTCTCCCTTCCCCCACCCAGGGCTCCTTTTTAATAAAGAAAAGTTGGAAACCCTCACAGGTCCTCCTTGTGAGAGAGCTGTGGGTGAAGGCTGAGGTGAGGTGGTGAGCAGGAAGGCAGTGGGTTTAAGGGGAGTTGGCCCCCAGGGCACAGAGACAGCACTGAACACAGGCACCATTGGTTTGCCAATGAGAAGTTCTAGGCCTCTCACGTCAGTTAATAAATGTCCTAGGAACCCAAAGTCACTTTAATGGCCTGAGCAGGGAGGAGGCATCCCTGCCATCCTAAGCTTCATGGAAAGGATATCAGCACCAGTTGTGTCTGGGCAGTCTCATTACGGCCAGCATTGCCAGCAGCAGGGGATTTGCCTTCTCCAAGCAGCTGCAGCTGGCCCAGGCACTGGGCTAACATGGGGAGAGTGCCCTAGGAGCCAAGCTGGAGGGACCAGGAGCTCCCACACCTGGGAAAGCCAAGGGAGCCAGGGTCTCAGTGCTCCTCACACCCAGGGAAGCCAGGGACCCCACATCTCCCACACTCAAGGAAGCCAGGGAAGCCAAGGCCCCCACATCTCCCAGAGTCAGCCCACACTCAAGGAACCTGATGCTCTTTACATTTAGGGGAGCCAGGGCTCCCGTGCACCCCAGCACCCAGGGGAGGCAGCATTCTCTGTTTGTGTTGTATAGTTCTGTTGGTTTTGACAGATGTATAATACTGTGTGCTACCATTACCATTACTGTATCATACAGAACAACGTCCCCACCCTAAAAATCCTATGCCTGGCTCTTCATCCCTCCCTCCCCACGAACCACTGGCAACCACTCGTCTTTGTACTGTCTCTGTAGTTTGGCCTTCTCCAGAATGTCATATAGTTGGAATCATACAGTATGCAACCTTTTCAGATTAGCTTATTTCACTTAGCAATATGCATTTAAGGTTCCTCCACAGCTTTTCATTGCTTGATAGCTCATTTCTTTTTAGCACTGAATAGTATTCCATTGCATGGATGTGCCACCGTTTTCTGGTTTGCTTCCAAGTTTTGGCAATTATGAATAAGGCTGCTATAAACGTGTGTGCAGGTTTTTGTGTGGACACACGTTTTCAACTTATGTGGGTAAATACCAAGAAGTATGATTGCTGGATCATGTTTAGTTTTGGAAGTAACTGCTCAACTGTCTTCCAGAGTTGGCTGTATCATTTTGCATTCCCACCAGCAATGAATAAGAGCTCCTCTTGATCTACATCCTCACCAGCATTTGGTGTTACCAGTGTTTTGGATTTTTGCCATTCTAATAGGTATATAGTAGTATTTCATTGTGGCTTTAATTTGCTATTCTTTGATGACGTATGACATTGAGCATCTTTTCATATGGTTGTCAACCTCTTAGATGATTTATCTGTTCAAATCATTTGCCTATTTTTTAATTGGGTTATTTATTTTCTTATTGTTGAGTTTTAAAAGTTGACAGTCCTTGATCAGATGTGTCTTATGAAAATATTTTTCCCAGCTCATGGCTTGTCTTTTCATACTTTTTTTTTTTTTTTTTGAGATGGAGTCTCGCTCAGTCACCCAGGCTGGAGTGCAGTGGTGTGATCTTGGCTCACTACAACCTCTGCCTGCCGGGTTCAAGCAGTTCTCCTGCCTCAGCCTCTCGAGTAGCTGGGATTACAGGCACCCAATACCACACCAGGCTAATTTTTGTATTTTTAGCAGAGACAGGGTTTCGCTATGTTGGCCAGGCTGGTCTTGAACCCCTGACCTCAGGTGATCCACCCACCTCGGTCTCCCAAAGTGCTGGTATTACAGACATGAGTCACCACATCTGGCCCTTTTTATACTCTTAATAGTCTTTTTGCAAACCATAAGTTTTAATTTTCATGAAGTCTCACATCAGTTGTTTCTTTCATGAATTGCACTTTTAGTGTTACATGTAAAAACTCATTGTCAAACCCATGATCGTCTAGATTTTCTCCTGTTTTCTTTCTAGGAGTTTTGTGTTTTACATTTAAGTCTGTGATCCATTTTGAGCTAATATTTGTAAAAGATGTAAGATCTATGTCTAGATTCATTTTTTTGCATGTGGAAATAATCTAGTTGTTCTGGCACCATTTGTTGAAAAGACTATTCTTCCTCCATTGAAATGTCTTTGTTCCTTTTTTTTTTTTTTTTTTTTTTTGAGTTGGGGTCTCACTCTGTTGCCCAGGCTGCAGTGCAATGGCACAGTCTGGCTTACTGCAACCTCCACCTCTCAGGTTCAAGCAATTCTTCTGCCTCCGCCTACTGAGTAGCTGGGGTTACAGGTGCATACCACCACACCTGGCTAATTTTTGTATTTTTAGCAGAGACGGAGTTTCACTACATTGGCCAGGCTGGTCTCGAACACCTGCCTCTGCCTCTCAAAGTGCTGGGATTACAGGCGTGAGCCACCACACCTGGCCTGTCTTTGTTCCTTTGTCAAAGATCAGGTGACTATATTTATGAGGGTCTATACAGTGTTCCCTTGATCTGTTTGTTCTTTTGGTACCAGTACACTGTCTTAATTATTGCAACTTTTAAGTCTTGAAGTCAGGTACTGTCAGTTTTCCAACTCTGTTCTTGTTCTTCAATATTGCTTTGGCTATTCTAGGTCATTTTGCCTCTCCATATAAACTTCAGAATCAACTTGTTGATATTCACAAAATAACTTGATGGGCTTTTGATTAGGGATTGTGTTGAGTCTATAGATCAGGTTGGGAAAAACTGACATCTTTATCTATATTAACTGTTTGATATTAACCCTGCAACTTTGCTGTAATCACTTTGTAGTTTCCAGTAGTTTTTGTTGTTTCTTTGGCATTTTCTGCATTGAAAACTAGGTCATCTATGAACAGTTTTCTTTCTTTCTTCTCAATCTGTGTACAGTTCTTTTATTTTCTTGTCTTACTGCATTAGCTAGGATTATCAGTACCATGTAGAATAGCAATAGTGGGGACATCCTTGCCCTGTTCTTAAGTCTTGAGGGTTAACCATTTAGTTTCTCACCATGGATTATGCTGTTAGCCAGAGGGGTTTTGTTGCTCCATTTGCTAGAGATAGTATCACTTCAGAAGAAAAGAATATTAGCTCTCCTTCCCTTCTTTTATTACACTCTTCCTTTCCACCTACCTACCTTTGCATCTGCACTTTATATTATTAAAATTGATAACATTCAGTTCTATAACTCTAATAAAGCTTTGCACGCATTATCTACAGGTTGAGTCTGAAAGATGAAAATCAGTAAATGGTATTTATATTATTATGATTATACAAGTTAAGTATCTCATATCTGAAATGCTTGGAACCAGAAGTGTTTTGGAATTTTTATTTGTTTTTTTTTTCTTTTCTTTTCTTTTTTCCCTTTCAGTTGAATGGGTGGCTCTGTCTCTTGTTTGTTGTTGTTGGTTTTTTTTAATCCTTTTTTTTTTGTTTTTTTAGATGGGGTCTTGTTATGTTGTCCGGGCTGCTCTCAAATGCCTGATCATATTTTGGTTTTAAATTTTGAGACACAATTGTCCAGGTTGGAGAGCATTGGTGTGATCATAGCTTACTGCAACCTTGAAACTGAGATAATGTCTACTGTATTTATAACTGTTTTCTATTCATTGCCCCTCTTGTTTCTTTTTTTTTTTTTGTCTTCCACTCTCTTTCTGCCTATTCTCATTTTTATTGAATATTATGATTCTGTTTTCACATTTCTTTCAAAATATCAGTTATACTTATTTTTAAGTTTTTCTAGTGGTTGCCCTGGCGTTTGCAATATGCTTTATAGCCAGTCAAGTCCACTTTCAAATAACACTGTCCTGCTTCACAGGTAATGCAGGTACCTCGTCTCAAGAGTGTTCCCAGTTCCTTTTTTTTCTTTCCCATCCCATGTAACACTGCTGTTACGCATTTCACTTACTCAAAAGGTGTAATCATTGATTACATTATTATTATTTAAATAAATGATGATCTTTTCTATCAATTTAGAATTAGATATGTATAAGATTTTATTTCACCTTCACTTATTCCTTCTCTAATACTCTTCCTTTCTTTGTATAGATCCACATGTCTGACATTTCATTTTCCTCATATGTTGCCATTTTCATGTAGCATTCCCGGTGGGCCTCTTCTGCTTCTAGGCCTGCTCCACAGCTGCCCTGCAGGCCCACATGTAGGGCTCAAGATTTGTAAACAGACTTATCACAGAGGCAGGGCCGAGTGCTGCCAGATCCTCTAATGAGAACCAGTCAACTGGGCATTAAGAGAAAACAAAGCCCCAGCTGCAAAATAGCAGAGATTATCCAAGCCTCACATACAGGAATGTCCATAGCAAGGTACCAGCTAGGCAGTGACCTGCACTTATACCGTCCTCAGCTTGCACACCGGCCAGCCCCGGGCCTGCCCAACTCCATCAAATCCATCCAAGGCTGGAGCCCTCGCTGCTCTTTGACAATACCAGTTGCCCCCATCTCAGCACCTCAGCCTTGATCTGCTCCTCCGTGCCCTGACCTGGAAGGTCTCAGTGATGACATGTCCCCTGCATGGCTCCAAGGGGACTCCTTCACATCTGCAGAGAGTTGGTGCTAGGGCTTCGGCAGCTCTCATCAGCAGCTGAACCAGCCGAGCTTCTGGGTCTCAGATGGCTGAATACTGAACATTTTCTCTGAGCAGAGCTTAAAAGGACCCTGAACATATTCTGAGCATGGAGCACTCACCAAGAGCTGGCAGCATCCCTCTGTCCATCCAAGCCTCAGCGACAGGGTGAGGGGGAGGTGCTCACTCCTTGCTGGCATCACAAGGCCTCCTCATCTCTGTGCTCCCGAATGGCAGCTCTGGGATGTATGGAAACGTCTTTCTGCTGTGTCTTCTGGGGTGAAATCGTTTTCTAGCACTGCTTTTCCCTCCCTCACACTGCTCACCACCTCTCTATCCACCACTCACTAGTGATGGGACCTGGCGCAGGGCTGTGGGAAGGGATGCAGCAGGCTCACGTCTCTGTGGAAAGCAAGGTGAAGTCCTGTCTAAAACCAGGTTCCAGCCTCTAAAGAGAAGACTCGTGAGCCCTAACTTCTTTCCATCTGGAGATAGGGAGGAAGAGGGTATAGCAGAGTTCAAGTTACTGAAGAAATGTGTGCACCAGGTTATGGTGAGCACCAGACCCACCCATCCTGAGGAGCCTTTGAAAGGACCTTTTTTAAAAGATATGTTTGTAACTAAGTGATACACCTTTCCCAAACCTAATTACAAGACATTTCTGCACATAAGACAAGCAACAACTTAATGGCAAACTGCTGGCAAGCTCATGAGTGTGGTGTCCTCAACCCTGTTGTAAACTTTTTCTTTCTGATGCTCATTTGAATGGATGTTTAATCATACACTTCCCAGCCATCTCTTGAAATGTATTTAGGGTTGCCAGAAAAGATTTCCAATGGCTTATGGACCTCAGATGAAATGCATTTCCTCAACTCTTGCCTTGTTCTCTAATTAGAAGGAAACTGCTTAATCCCATATAAACGTAAATGCTGTTAACACCCATGGATATCCTAGGATAAAAAGGAACTTTAGCTGGTAGCAGCCTACTTTTTGTTAATTAAGGTAGCAGTCATTTACCAAGCTCTAAGCGGGCCTTTGCTGGGCCTGCAGGCCCTGGGCGGGAGCCAGGCGATGCACGACGTGCTCTGGGGCTTGGGGAAGCGGCCACCCCATTCTCCTCTTGCGCCTCCTCGTGCACCTGCCTGTTGTGAATTAGTCAGCACTGTGTTCTGGCTCCATTATGAGCCTTTATTGACTTTGCTTTTCGTCCCTTTGACTCACTTTGGCAATGTCAGTAGCCATTTCAAAGTCAAGATCTATTATTTTCATTTTTTAAGTCATTCAAGTGTGCATTGCATGAGTGCACTTTAATAAACCAAGCCTACTCATTCTCATACCTCTGCTTTATCCTCGAAAGATAAGTTTCTCCTAATGCTTATTCTAGTGCACAATGAAATTTTTTTGCTCCAAGAGTGGAAAGGAAGACCCTTCTATTTTTCTAGAAACTTCATTGTACTTTTTCTTCAAACATCTAATTTCACCAGTTTTCAACAAGGATGTCTGTGATTTGCCGGTCTCTCTAGATGATATTACAATGCTTCACATCCAAGAAAATCAAACCATCTCAATCCCCAGCAAGCTCACCCAGCCTCACCCTGGCCATGGTGTGAACGGTCGCTGAGGCCCCATGTGGCCTGCACTGGTTGGCTGGCAGACCCCCTCACTCCCTTCCTCAGGAAGCCTTCTGTGACCCTCTGGGAAGCCCAGGGGTGTCTCTGACACACATCTCAGATGTCTTTCATTTGTCAATTTATTTCATTTTTTTGAGGGGGGAGGAGGTGGGGGACAGGGTCTTCCCTGTCTCCCAGGCTGGAGTGCAGTGGCATAGTCACAACTCAAACACTCATTGCTGTGTTAAGGAGTCTATATACTATGACTGTGCTACAGAAAAAGCATAGACCTAAGTGTGCCATATGGGGAGTGTTTGAGGGACCATGACGGCACCTCAGAGGAGTATCGGTAAGAGAGCACAGTCTTCCAGCAGCTGGAAAGGAGGACGAGACAGCACACAGGTGGCTCCGCTGTGGCGATCTAACTTCCTATGCATCTGGAGAAAGATCCCAACGAAAAGACTTCGGTTAGGTGGTAATATGCGGGCAAGTTTTAAAACCGACTTTTTATTGTCATAATTTTTCTTTGTACAATAAATGGAAATGATAAAAAGCTTAGGAGCATTTACATAAACTCACAAGTAAGGCAGAAATCACGAGGCCCCTCATGTTGTCATCTCCACGTGGAGAAGCAGAGGAGCCGGAGGGGCAGAAACACCTCTGAGGTGGGCTTTTCTTCCCTTGGGTCTAGGCACTGTGGTTGGTGTGGATGAGAGCACTGCTTTCTCATGGCCTGTGTGTGACCGGTGTGGCAACGGGAGATTGGAACAGAGGCCGGAAGACAGGTAAAGGGACAGGGGCTGTCCTGAAAGCTCTGGAACCCAAAGGGCACAGCAGCAACCCAGCCCCAGAGCCTGGGCCTTGCTGCCTCAAGTGACTCAACCGAGAGCTCAAGGGGCAACCTCCGCCTCTGCTGGGCGGCAAGGGAAGAGGCTCCTGGAGCCCGGTGGGTTTTCCTTACTGAGATTTCTGCTGTTTCTTGCACTGCTCCTGTTATGAGATAAAAGTGCTGGTTTTTGTCCCCACCTCCTTCATTATCAGTCAGGAGAATAAAGAAAAACAGGACAAACATGAATAAGTGAGACAAACTTGGTAACTGTACAGCTTGGCCTTTATGAAATGTGCAGACATTTACAGAGACCACATTTACAGTGAGCAGCTACTGGACAGATGTCCCTCCCTAGCCCACTGCGCTGCCCTCCCTCGGGGTCTGGGCCAGTGTCAGTGCAGTTCGCCCCTGTGGAGTCAGTGCCCCAGCCTCCCACGTGCAGTGTCATATGATAGAAAGGGACGGGCTCATTACTTTTCTGCTTCTTAACAGCCAGGTGCGGTGGCTCACACCTGTAATCCCAGCACTGTCAGAGACCAAGGCAGGCGGATCACTTAAGGTCAGGAGTTCGAGACCAGCCTGGACAACACCGTGAAACCCCATCTCTACTATTAATTTTAAAAAGACAAAAATTAGCTAGGCGTGGTGGCACACACCTATAGTTTCAGCTACTCAGGAGGCTGAAGTAGGAGAATTGCTTGAACCAGGGGGAGGGGGAGGTTGCAGTGAGCTGAGATCACGCCAGTGCACTCCAACCTGGGTGACAGAGCGAGAGTGAGACTCCATCTCAAAAAAAAAAAAAAAAACTATAGCAAAGAGCAAATGTTTCCTTGACGCGCCTATGCTGGTGGCCTTACACAAGCCACCGCTAGACCATGTGGAAGAGATAAGGGAGCACGTGTGCAAGCGTGCATGGTAGCACAGAGCAGTGGCCATGCCAGCATCTGAGAGCAGGCTTTCTCTCCCCGTCCGGGGGGCAGCCTGACCCCTGGCCTCCCTTCGTGGGAGGCTCACTATCCCTCCTCTGCTCCCCTCCTCAAAGATGATGTGCATCCCTTGGACAGGCTGAGTCCAGGCAGCTGCAGGCCTCTCTCAGAAACTTGATGCTGAGAGTAAAGCCCCATTTTCTACCTCAGCAGAGACTCAACGTTTAGGAAAATGTCTCCCACTGGAGCTTCCCTGACTTATGCCTTCCCTTGGCTTTTCATATACCAGAGGCGCCTTTTCCTGTGGGGACTGCTCCCGGGTGGTCACATCTCCTGTTCTCAAGAGGCACCTGCAGGTCTTCCTGGACTGCCGCTCAAGACCCCAGTGCAGAGTGAAGGTCAAGGTAGGAGCCAGGCCAGAGCACGCACGCACTCGTAGCTGACTCCAGCGTAGCGAGGGTGAGGCTGAGCTGGAGCAGGTGCACATCCTCCTGCACACCTGCAGAGGTGCTGGGACTTGGCTAGGATGGGTTGCATCTGGAGCTCCCTCTAAGTCCTAGGAGTTTCCCTGGGAAAGGTGGGAGGATGCACCCTGTTTGAACACAGTCTCTCCATGTTAAAACATGTTTGACCTAAGGCCGCGAGACTGAAGCTCTGAAGACAGGTGGTTTGGAGGTGGCATGTTAATTTGCGGGAGAGAGTGATTTCACTGGAGCACTGACTGCGTTGGAGGGAGTCTAACCCAGCCCTGCTTCTGCCGTTACAGCTGTTGCAGCGCAGCATTTCTTCCCTGCTGAGCTTTGCCGCCGGTGAGGATGGGGTAAGTCCAGGGGGCCCCACACTTGGTAGCCTACATGAGCAACTCATCCCCAGAGGAACCCCCGACTCCCAAATATGTTTTGTTACAACAGATCTCACTAGGAAGTGGTGTAGATGCTCGAGAGTGAAACGCAGATATGTCTCACCACTGCCATTCAGACCAATGGGATCATTTCCTCTGTGGAAATGAGGTTATTTTAGATCAGCTGTGAGGTAGATACAGGAATCTGTCCCCTGGCCTTTTTTTTTTTTTTTTTTTTGACAGAGTCTCACTCTGTGCCCAGGCTGGAGTGCAGTGGCGTAATCTCAGCTCACTAAAACCTCTGCCTGGTTCAAGCGATTCTCCTGCCTCAGCGTCCCAAGTAGCTGAGACTACAGGTACGAGCCACCACTCCTGGCTAATTTTTTATTTTTAGTAGAGACAGGGTTTCACCATGTTGACCAGGCTGGTCTTGAACTCTTGACCTCAGGTGATCCTCCCGCATCGGCCTCCCAAAGTGATGAGATTACAGGCGTGAGCCACTGCGCCCAGCCTGTCCCCTGCTTTGATTACAGCAACACAGTCTTGAGGTTGGAGTGCTACTGCCAAGGTGTCACATTAATAGGATGGAATTCCCTGAGATGCTTTTTTTTTTCTTTTTTTAAACACTGGGTATTCCAGACTCTGGATAACTGGTACTGTGACTGTCCAGCCCTGAGAGTCACTGTTGTGACACTTAGTAAAACGGGGTGGCTCCTCCAAGAAAAGTCACCCAAATATATAATTGATGGGCCAAAGAGTTTCTGCTCTGTGAAAATTGACCCTCATAAATGAAGCATCTGTCCTGGAGATGCCACTTCTGTCTTGTCAAAGCCATTTAAAAATACCACAAGTGGCTCATGGAATAGCCACGGAAGGGCATTGGGAACCAGCCACTCAGTGGCCCCTGGGCACAGCCCAAGTTCACAAGAGGCACCTGGAACCCGAGTAGGCTCCATATCCAGGGAGCTGACTTGGGCCACACTGGACGGGAGTGTGGTGACTGGGGAGGCCCATCACACCTGGAGCTCTGTGCTCAGTCAGATAAGGGGTCTTTGTCTAATGGGTCCCCATGGCCAGACTCTAGCCAGAATTTTTTTATTTTCTTTTAGACAGTGTCTTACTCTGTCATCCAGGCTGGAGTACAGTGGCTCAACCATAAGCTCACTACAGCCTTGAACTCCTGGGTTCAAACTATTCTTCCGCCTCAGCCTTCCAAATATCCAGCCCGAATTTATGGTGACTTGACCCATCCTATGGAGACTCCTCCCTGCCTCATGACCCCTGCCACCCTCTCCCCCACTGCACCTCAGAAGGGGCCAGCAACCCTGCGAGACAGAGCAGGAGTTTGTCCTCTCTCATCGAAACCATGTCTGTCAGAGTTGGATTAAATTGGAACATGGACAAGTCTATGAGCAGAATCTTTGGGGATCACGGGTGACTGCACACTGGAATCACCTGCAAGCTCAAAAGAGTTTCTGCTCTTGGCCGGGCGTGGTGGCTCATGCCTATAATCCCAGCACTTTGGGAGGCCAAGGCGAGTGGATCACCGGAGGTCAGGAGCTTGAGACCAGCCTGGCCAACATGGTGAAGCCCCATCTCTACTAAAAACAGAAAAAAATTAGCCAGGTATGGTGGCACACACCTGTAACTCCAGCTACTCAGGAGGCTGAGAACCACTGGAACCCAGGAGGCAGAGGTTGCAGTGAGCCGAGATCGTACCACACTCTGGCCTGGACGACAAAGCAAGACTCCATCTCAAAAAAAAAAAAAAAAAAAGTTTCTGCTCCCTCTGGCATAATGCCCACCAGCTTTAAAGCTCTTCAGTGACCCTGAGTTCCAGCTCAGACCCATCCCCTGAACTGCTGCACACAGGGATTGATGCTGAGGCAGGGCTGTGGAGGCTCAGCAGCAAGCGTTCCCCAGTGGTGCAAAAGTTGAGTCCTCACCACAGGCCAGGAACTGAGACTACCTTGTTCTCGCATTTCCCCATTCAACCTTACAATGTTCCAACAAGGTGGAGTCCATATTTCCCTGCAGCGCCAAGGGCAAAGACATCCCACAGAGGGAAAGTCATTGTTACCCCACAGAGTGACCACCTGCAGAGTTGGGAGCCAGCCCAAGGGGCATAATGGGGAACAGCGTATGTGCTTTTCTGTCCTTAAGGGAGTTAAAATGTGTAACAGGCAACCGACCACACCGCAGTGTCTGTCAGCCAATTCCTTGTCTCCTTGTCTGAGTCCTGGGGAGAGGGAGGAAGAAAGGAGGAGGCAGTGCCCAGAAAGGGGGTAGCTGCCCACAGCTGACCGGGTAGAAGTTTCCAACTAGGGGGGTTTGAGCAGGTGGTAAAGATGGCAGATCTGGGTTTTCCAGGAACACATCTTCATGGAGACTATTGGGAGAAAGCATTAGAAACACACCTGTTTGAGAACACGCAACAAAATGAGCCGCAACCCACAACCTCAACACATTCCACCAACAACACGTGGCCGTGGCACGCAGCTCCCCAGCTACTCCATGCTGCTCAGAAGGGTGGGGTGGTGCTGTGGCAGCAGCTGCCTGCTGGTCCCTGCAGGGTCTTCGGGAGGGCACCCTGGTTGCCATCCAGGAAGCCTCCAATAATGGACAGCGCTGGACACCCCTGCTGATCCTCACCCCTCTTTAGAGATGCAGAGACCAGGAACCCTGGTAGAAATCCTTCCTTCACTTGGTTTCCTTCTGGCTAAGGCGCTTGTTCCTCCTACACATTTAGCTTTTCAACTAGAATATTCCCGTAGGTAAAAGCCCTGCTTATAAAGAGCTCAAAAATGTGTGTACATGAGTGCACGTGTGTGCACACGTTTGTGAAGTCTGTGTGCATCAGAGCGCCTTTGCCTGTGCCCATGTGCATGTAAATATGTGTCCACTTGAGTGTGCTGTTATGTACATATGCTTGACACGTGTACCTGTGTGTATGTGTGTATGGTATATGCATTGGTTGAGGGCCAAAGGGTGGCAGCAGCCCCAGTATCACCTTCTTGGGTGCTCTGGCTTCAGGGCCAGCACCAGTGGGCTGTGGGTAAGTCCCAAGTCTGGAAGGAGACAGTTTAGGAGGCTCTTTACCCCACGCCCAGCTCTACTCATAGTGGGAGATCAGGTCTTTACCACCGATCTGGAAAGAAGCTGATTGATAGAAGATGGGTGCCAGAGGGGACTGGGTGGAGACATTAGCTGAGAGATACCCAGTATGGAGTCTGTCAGTTTTCTGGGTGAGCATGCACATTCACCAAAATTCAGAGAATCAAATTGGGGCTTTCCACAAGAACCATAACTCCACTCCCTGGGGCAAACATACTGTTTCAGTTAAGATGTGTGAGCGTTAAGTTTTATGCCTTTGCTGTAATGTGGTCAGGCTGCAGATGTAAAAACAATAGGATTGTCTGTAGCTGTGCATCTCATTTCTCAATAGTAACATTATTGTGACATGGAGCTTGAAGTGTGTTTCCTTAGCTTTTAGAAAAGGAAAAGTTAAAAGAACATATATAGTGATTTTTTAAAAGAGAGACACATTTTACACATGTGCAGACCCACATTCATGTGACTAGTGCTTGGGAGTTTGCTGATACAGTTGTTTTAACCTCTTCATGTTAATTTCTCCCACACATAAAAGATTTATTATTTGGGCACAGTGGCTGATGCCTGTAATCCCAACACTTTGGCAGGCCCAGTCGGGCAGATCACCTGAGGTCAGGAGTTCACCTGGTCAACATGGTAAAAACCTATCTCTATTAAAAACACAAAAATTAGCCAGGCATGGTGGTGTGCACCTGTAATCCCAGCTACTTGGGAGGCAAGGCAGGAGAATCGCTTGAACCCAGAAGGCAGAGGTTGCAGTGAGATGAGTTTGTACCACTGTACTCCAGCCTGGTGACAGAGTGAGACTCGGTCTCAAAAAAAAAAAAATTATAATTTAAACTCCATTTACAGATGATATAGCCAAACCGAACATTTTACAAATAAATGATTCTCTGCTGACTTTTTCCAAGTCAGGATTGCATGCTTTTACTCCAGAAGACCACAGGGTCATCTGTTTCACACTTGCACAAACATGCAAGACAACTGACACTGTCAGAGACCAGCGGCCGGGCGTGGTGGCTCACACCTGTAATCCCAGCATTTCGGGAGGCCGAAGCGGGCAGATCACCTGAGGTCAGGAGTTGAGATCAGCCTGACCAACATGGAGAAACCCCATCTAAAAATACAAAATTAGCCAGGCGTGGTGGGACACGCCTGTAATCCCAGCTACTCGGTAGGCTGAGGCAGGAGAATCGCTTGAATCCAGGAGGAGGAGGTTGTAGTAAACCAAGATGGCACCACTGTACTCCAGCCTGGGCAACAAGAGTGAAACTCTGTCTCAAAAAAAAAAAAAAAGCGACCAGAAGGATGTCCAGCACACCACCTCCACCCTCCCTCCCCATATGGTGACCCCCTGCTTCTGCACCCCCTGGTGTCTCCTCCAGACCAGCAACCTGGAGGCTCTGTCTTGCTCGCTGCTGTCTCTTCAGCAACAGTCCCACACGGGCTTGTGATAAACCCCCACACGTGAGTAAGTGAGCAGCTGTACTTGCTGTCCGTGCCACCTCAGAACCCTTGGGAAGGCCTCAGCTTCCACCGCCAAGTTCCGTCTCTTTGCCTGTCTTGACCAGTAATTCCTACTGCCCCCATTACTACATTAAACCATCCTGTTGACCTTATTCTTTTTCACCAAGGAGGCCAAAACACTTGACAAAGCACAGTAAATAGGCACCATGCCTGTCTTGCAAATGGGAAAATGAAAGTCCCCCCACAAGTTGGCATCAGTAGTGTTCACATCCCAGACTGATCTTGACATTTATTGTTAACAAATCATTTCAAAACTTGGCGGCATCAATATTCATTCTGTGCACAGAACTCTTGTTTGGACAGGGTTCCATCAGGACAGCTCCCCTTGGCTCCACTGGGCATTAGCGGGTGTCCCCAAGGCTGGCAGGAGTCACAAGGCTCCTATGTCCAGGCCACAGCTCTGGCCAGACCCCCTCACAGTATGTGCCTGGATCCCAAGGGCCAGCTGGGAGCTGGGCACCTTTCCTAACCAACCGTGGAATGTCACTTGGTGTCCTTTCCCCTGCACTCGGTTCATGAGAAGCCAGACACTGAGGCCAGCTCACACTTGGGGAAAGGCAGTGAGACACACACCTTTGAAGGGAAGGGCACCAAGAAGCCACACTGCCTGCTTTGGCCATGTCGTCTGGCTTCCCCAGCCTCGGTCTCTTTGGCCATAACACCATAATGATGGGAGGGATGAGTTAATAGATACCGAACAGAACTGTTGTAGCAACTGCCAAGTGCCTTGCACAGAGGAGGGGTTTGAGGTCCCCATGATATTACTCTGCAAGTGGCACTGCCTTCCAGAGCTTTAACCTCCCAGAAGGCCAGATACAGAATATTGCAGTGCTTTTGAGCCTTTATTTTCAGCCCTACCTCCAACAGCAAACACTGCAGCTTGATCTATAATGGGGTGCACCACACCCTCTCAGCCTCATCAGGGATGGGGGCCAGGGCTCCCTGTACTTGTCTCATCTGGAGATGAAACTCATCTGGGACTAATGAAAAAGAATGCACCAGCACTTTGGGAGGCCGAGGCGGGTGGATCACGAGGTCAAGAGATCAAGACCATCCTGGCCACCATGGTGAAACCCCGTCTCTACTAAAAATACAAAAAATTAGCTGGGCGTGGTGGTGCGTGCCTGTAGTCCCAGCTACTAGGGAGGCTGAGGCAGAATTGCTTGAAACCTGAAAACAAGTTGCAGTGAGCCGGGATCGCACCACTGCATTCCAGCCTGGTGATAGAGGGAGACTCTCTCAAAAAAAAAAAAAAAAAAGAATGCAAAGAAAAAGCTAAGTCTCATGACAAAAACACAGAGGATTTTAGGCCAGTGTAACTAGAAGAAATGGGATCCTATTAAGGAAGGAAGTTTGGGGCAAGGCACCAGGAAATCCCTTGACCGGAAGTGTTGCTAGATTGGGGAAGTGTCCCAAAGGAAGTGGGAGACAGCTGTGGGCACTGCACGCCCGGCCCCTGCCTTCCCAGCAGAGCCTGTGTGCATCTTGTCACAAGTAAAAACAGAATTCAGTTCCCAGAACAGGGTAGGTAGTTCCTTCACTTGCCAAAATAAATGGGGCTTTTTTTTTAATAGCGGCTCTTCATTTGTTTCTCCTTCCTGCCACTGTTCTCAGCCATTTGAGGAGTGGAAGGTCGTGGACTGGGGAAAGGGCTTTCCACTCTGGCTCTGGTTTTCTGAGTTGTTGGGAACAGAACGTCCCAGGCTGTTTGCTTTAACCAGTGTGCCTTTATCACTGCAGAGCTACGAAGTGAAGAGTGTCCTCGGAAAGGAGGTGGGGTTGTTAAATTGTTTTGTCCAGTCCGTAACCACCCACCCCACGAGCTGCATTGGATTGGAGGAAATCGAGCTTCTGGGTGCCGGAGGGGCCTCTGCAGAGCACCAGCAGTGGCCGCAGGATCTGTGAACTTTGCAGTGTGGCTGAGAGGGTGCTGCTGGTGGTAATTTGGGGTAGTTATTTGTTAACTATGGACACAGAGAACACAGTTTACAATCTTGAAACTTAGATTTTTCTGAGGAAATGTTTATAAGATGTAACAGTTTTGTAAACTTACAAATGAAAATACCCTTTAATACAGTTTTTATGTTTTTTATTTTCTACAAATTTATGGACATATTGACTCTTGTTTGAATCTTAAGCTTGAGCTCAGTTGGTATTTTATGCAATAATAGATCAGAAAAATACTCTGTTCATTTGTAATTTTAACACGTTGAACATTTTACCATGATTGAGCATGTTTTTCTTAGTGTTTTAACATTCCCCCAAAGAATACCCTGCAAAGTGTAAACTTTTGTCCCATATTGTGATATTACTCTTCTGCTACAATAAATGTCAAACCTAAGTATTTTGCAATTCACTACTTTGGGAAAATTTTCCAGGCAACTGTATCAGAGGTGAAATTGTTACCCATAAAGTGTAGCTATCGGAACCGGTGTGATTGTGGCTCTGCTGAATGGAGGTGGGGATAGCTGGCTCCACCACACGCCTGTTTAATCAGGCTGGGTAATGTGCACGGAGAGCAAAGATCACAGACTAAGGAGCAGTCGGTTATCACTTGCTTTGTTGGCAGAGATTTAAACCAAGAATTATCTTTGGACACTAAGAAGATTTTGTTCCCCTCCTTATAGCAATAAATCATGACATGCCATGGTTAATTACATAATACACACGTAGCAGCCCCATGACCAGGAAATGGTGCCTAATACTAAGTGTTCTTGGGGTAAAAGCAGAGGGCCTTTTTGGGGGAGATTAAACCTTAAAACACTGCAAATTACTGGCAAGATAGCGGGTCTTCAGCAGTGGTGTGACTGCCCTTTTCATCCACTACATGACTATTCTGTCCTTTCTGGCGCACATAGAAAATCTACTTGACTCGTCCACATGACTGAGGAAAGTGAAAGCAAACTCCCGGGAAAGCAGAGATGATTCAGCCAGACTTCTGGTTGGCCTGAGCCCTCCTACAGCCCCTCGCCCGTCCGGCAGCCCCTATAGTTAGGGAGCTCTTGGACTGTTCTCAGCAGGGCCCCCAAACAGCCAACACTTCCCCAGGTCTGGGTTCTTTGGGAGAGCACCTTCTGCTGGAAAGCTGCTAGCTTACCTGAGCTCGTGCTCCACTGAGCTTAGGCAACTTAAATCCAGGAGGGAGCCTTTAGCGCGTTTCAAAAGCGACGTAGACCCTCTCTCCTGAGCACCTCGGGCCTCCGCCCCGCCCCACCCCCCGCCCACACACACACACGCACACACCTGGCGCCCGGGATCCCAGGTGCGTGCTCGCCGGCTGCGGGTCCGGAGCACCCTTCCCCAGCCGGGTCCTGCGCCACCGGCGGGCGTGCAGGAGTCGCTGTGAACATAGGAAGCAGGGGAGATTTCAAATGCTGCTTTATTCTTACGAATAATGTAAAAATTGATATAAAAAAGTGAGCATGCTCAGTCTTTTCCTCTTATCTACAATACAAAGGGTTTGTCTGAGAAGTCTTTTTTACAAATGTACCTTAGCTGCATCAACAGGAGTAAGATGTAGAAAAAGCTACCATTACAAAAATAATTTAAGGGAAAATAAACAAGTTTAGCTTCTCTCGCAGTTCAGTGGTGGTAAGTCCAGGCTGTAGCTTCTTTGCTCTCCTATGTCCCAAGAAACTGCAGCGGGCGCCCGGCGGCTCTGGCTGCGCCGGGGCAGGGCGCGCTCCGCTCCGGGCCGTCGGGTCTGAGGTATGGGTCGTTGCTGAGTCTCTCTCGCCCCGGCCGCGCGTTACCGGCAGTCGGCGGCCCCGGCGGCCGGCAGGAAGGGCGGGCTGGGCAGCTGCTTGAAGAACTGCCGGAGGCCGGCCAGGTCCCGCGTGAGCTGCTCCACGCGCTGGTGCAGCTTCTCGTTCTCGGCCGACAGCTCCACGAGCTTCTGCTGCATCTCCTGGTTCCGCCGCTTCGCCTTGTCGCGGCTCTTGCGCACCGCGATGTTGTTGCGCTCGCGCCGCTGCCGGTACTCCGGGCTGCCGCGGTCCGGGCCCCTCTTGCCGGCGCTCTTCTCCCGGGCGGGGCCGGGCGCGGGGGTCGGCCCGGGGCTGCTGCGCGGCGGCTCCGGCGACGTGGGCGGAGTGGGTTGTCCGGCGGCCGCCAGGCTCACCACGGTCTGCGCGCAGGCGGCCACCTGAGCGGGCAGCAGCGAACCGGGCGCCTCGCCGTCGCCCCAGTCGGGCTCGCGCTTGAGTGGGCGCGGAACGGCGGGGCCCGGGCCCAGGGGGCGCGCGGGGCCGCCGGGCAGCAGCTCCAGGGGGCCTGCGCCGCCCGCCTTGTGATTGCTGTTGAAGAGATCGGCGAAGAGCTCGTCGTGGCACAGCTCCAGGGTGGGCACGGCGGCCATGGAGTCGATGTAGGCGCTGAAATCGATGGCGCTCTCGTCGTCGTACATGGCGGGGGCGGCAGCGCCCGGCTCGCCGAGAGCCCCCGGCTCGGCCCCGCGGCCCGGCTTGCCCGCCCGGCCGGGCTCGTAGAAGGGCGCGGGCTCTGCTGGCCAGGGCGCGCCGCGCGCCGGGCCGTCCAGGCTGAAGAGCGCGGCGCTCATGGCGGCGTCGGGCCGGGCTCTGCGTCCAAGCGCGGCTGTCACCTCGCCGGGCCCAGCCCCGCCGCCTTTTCTAGCCCGGGCTGACGCTCACGCCCCGCCCCGGGTCCGCGGGGGAAGGGGCGGGGGCGCCCTGGGAGCCCCCGGAGCCGCCCCGAGCCTTCCCGGGGCGCGCCCTCTCTCTGCTCCTCCCCGGGGCCCCCTCCCCGGCCCTGGGGACCCCCAGCCCGCGCTGCAGGAGGGGGTACGCGCTGCTGCCCCCGCCCGGCCCGCGCCGCTGGGAATGACACTCCCTCTGCCCGCACTCCAGGGCCTTCTCTCCTTCCTGTTTGTGGGCTTGGAACCTCCTCGGTCCTCGGGGCTCGGAGTGAAATCAAAACCAGGACTTGGCCGCAGCGCGCGTGTCCCGGGCCGGCTCCCGTCGCCGGAGGGCGGGGGTGGGAACCCGTGGGAGGGGACCGGCGCGTCCAGGGACTCCCCCAACCGTGACCACGCGCCTGAGACCCTTGCCCGGCGCCTCCACTGCGGGACCAGATGCGGAAAGAGGCGCGGGGGGCCGGACATGGGGTCGGGACGTGGGGACAAACACAGTCTCGTCGTGGGGTCTCCGGGCGGCGGCCTGGCGGGCGGGGAGGGCTGCCCGCACCGCATTCGGGCGCCTCAGGGAGTCTGGGCCGGTTCTCGCTGCTTTCCTCGGAGGTCCCCAGTCTGGCCCAGCGAGGCGGATGCTGCGGTGCGTCCTGGCCGAAAAGGCGGCGGGACCCCCTCGCTAAGAGCAGAGCAGATGGGGAGACGCGCTCACGACCTTGCGTCCTCCGCCGGCCCCTCGAGGTGCGGACGCCCCGGCCGGACGCAGTTCCCTGACCCCACTGAGCCCGGCGCCCCGCGCCGGCTCCGGCTCCCGCTCCCGCGTTTCTTCCAGGTCTACAGAAGCAGTGCCATCGTGTGGCGGCATCTTGCGTTAGACGCGTTTTTAGTTCCAGGCCCTTTCCCTGCTAAATATTCCAAGAAGTGCCTTGAACCTAAAGTAGTTGGGTCCCTTTTGGGAGACAGGTCAGATTTCTGCCAGTAGCTATGGCAGGGTGCAGATGGGCCTCGACTCACGATAGGGTTACGTCCCGGTAGACCCGTCGCACTCGGAAACTGTCTTAGGCCCAAAGTGCATTTTCTACTTGGGTATTTTCAATTTATGGCAGGTTTCAAGGAGCCTGCCAAATGCGTGTTGCCTTCGCACCGTGGGAAAGGGAACCGTCGCTCGTCGGGCTGGCTGTACTACGTTGCTAGCTCTTCACATTGTAAAATGCTTGACACAGTAGGTAGCAGGAATTAAAGACGCAGGAAATAAAGATTTTGGTCCCAGCTGCCACCCTTTAACTAAGTGCCCTCGAATAGGCTCTGGGCCTCACAGGCTTATCTGTGAAACACGGTCGGATGCCCCCTTTCCAATGCTGATAATCGGCTGAGAAGCAACACTGGCCTTTGTCTTCTGATGGCCGCACACTGGCTCACATGTCTGGTTGAAACAGGCTCCCAGGTGTAGACACATGAACACACTTTCAGGTACTAATGATCTAGCAGGATGGCTTACCTAGAACTTAGTGCAGTGAACTGCCTGCTTCTGCCAAAACAGACACCACCTATAGGCTAGACACAAACATGAATTCTTGAAGCCTGTGATGTCCATCTTACTGTTCTACAGGTAAAATGGGGCTGAGTGAGGGTGAGCGATCTCTAAATGTTAGACTCTGCCTGACTCCACACTGTAAGATGCCACACCTGAGTAGCTACTCAGGGCTGGCTGAGCAGAAGCCTGCATGAGGCTTAAAAGGCCACCCAGGGTTAGACCGGCAGCATCTGAATCCAGCTTAAGTCAGTTCAGCTTTTACCATTCAGGGAAAAATGCTCTTCCCAGTCAGGCAGACCTGGCAGTGAGCGCCAGCTGGCCACTACCCAGTCAGGAGGGTAAGAATCTGTCTCCAGCCAAAGTGTGGCCTAAGGTTTAGGCTGCCTCCGGGGACTGGAGGACTCTGCATTTACATGTGTAAAATATGAAACTCAGGGCCAGAACATCCAAAACAGACACCCTCACCAACGTCGGAGGACGCTGTTCATGATATATCAGGTGCTTCATTAAATTTGTCCTTTACTTAGCCGGGTGTGGTAGTGCAGGCCCGTAGTCTCAGCTACTCGGGAGGCTGAAGCAGGAGAACTACCTGAGCCCTGGAGTGAGATCGCGACACTGCACTCCAGTCTGCGCGACAGAGCAAGGCTCTGCCTCAAAAAAAAAAAAAAGAAAAAAAGAAAAAGTTGTCCTTGACAAATGGGTGTGCCTGTACTTGGTCTGAGAGCATGGAGTTCCAGCCCAGGTGCCACTTGTAAATACCACATCCTCCTAAAAACAACTGATTCCTATAGAGTCAATATAAATTTTTTTTTTTGAGACAGAGTGCACTCTATCACCCAGGCTGGATTGCAGCGAGTGCAGTGGCATGATCTCGGCCTTCCAAAGTGCTGGGATTATAGGCGTGAGCCACCGCGCCCAGCCAGAGTCAATATAAATTTGACTCCTCATAATTTGGGCTGTTACTGAGCCAGGAGCATAGCACCTGCCAAAAAGAAAAACCTTGCATCCACCGTGGCAACAAACGGAAGGAAAATTTCCAAAGGGGCCATTTGTTTTGTTCTGATTCTGGTCTTACAGGGCGGTGACACCTCTTGACAAGGATTGATAGGAGCTAAACACTCTGGCACTTAGGAATATGGATTTTGGAGTCAGCCTGGTAGCTAACTGCCCTTGCATGTAAACTCTCTGAGCCTCAGCCTCCGTGTCTACACAGCAGGGATACCACAGCCCCTGCCCCATAGGGTTGCTGGAAGGAGTTGAGAAAAAGCAAATAAAGTGGCTAGAACAGCATCTGAAAAAATTAAAAAAGTAAGGATGGGCTTTGTCATGTGTCCTGAAATTTGAGGCAGCCATTTCTGGTCAGACCCATTTATTATTTTGAATTAAAAATATGACTTTTTTAGCTGGCCACAGTGGCTCATGCCTGTAATCCCAGCACTTTAGGAGGCCGAGGTGGGCGTATCACTTGAGGTCAGGAGTTCGAGACCAGCCTGGCCAACATGGTAAAATCCCATCTGTACTAAAAATACAAAACTTAGCCAGGTGTGGTGGCACACCCCTGTAATCCCACCTATTCAGGAGGCTGAGGCAAGAGAAATGCTTGAACCCGGGAGGTGTAGGTTGCACTCAGCCTGGGTAACAGAGCGAGACTCCACCTCAAACAAAACAAAAAAAAAAAGAAAAAAATTGTTGAGATGAGATCTCACAGTGTTGTCCAGGCTGATTTCAAACTCCTGGGCTTAAGAGATCCTCTGGCTTCAGCCTCCAAAGCGCTGGGATTGCAGGCATGAGCCACCAGGCCCAGCTCAAATCTACTGAATCACTATCCCTAGTCACACTGCTCCATGTCGCATCTCTTCCTCACGTCGGTCTCTCACTAGACCTGCGTCGGAACAGCAAGCTCTACTACTAACTGCTGTGCAGTTGTTTCTGCAGTCAGTTTCAGAAGTCACTTCTAATGTTGCACTATGGGATATTTAATAGGTTTCCTAAAGAACAAACATACTGCTTTAGAGGTACTCAGAGGGAACACAATAATGATGTCACACAATTAATTACCAAAATCCATATTCCTAAGTACCTGTGGGACTCAGATCCAGCGATGCATAGAGTGTGGACTCATGCACATCCAGAAAAAAGTCCTAGCACAAATTTTTTCATTCTCATGTATTTGAGAAGCCATAGAAACACTGTTAAAGCCCTGTCTAATCACTTACGGAATACAAAATAAATATTTATAAGGGATAACCATATTCTCCTAAAAACAACTGGGAGACTATTTTCAGTGAGATAATTTACTGATTCCGATAGCATAATTACATCTATTTTTCATTTATTTATTTATTTTAAGACAGAATCTCACTCTGTCGCCCAGACTGGAGTTCAGTGGCACGATCTTGGCTCACTTCAACCTCTGCCTGCCGAGTTCAAGCGAGTCTCCTGCCTCGGCCTCCCGAGTAGCTGGGACCATAGGCGTGCGCCACCAGCCCTGGTTAATTTTTTGTATTTTTAGTAGAGATGCAGTTTCACCATGTTAGCCAGGATGGTCTCGATCTCCTGACCTCCTGATCCGCCCACCTCCATCTCCCAAAGTTACATCTATTAACGCTAAGTTGAGCTTACGTGACAGTGATGCATATTGACATGCTTTACAGGAAGGGGTTAGAAAGCCCTTGCGTAGGCCAGGCGCAGTGGCTCACACCTGTAATCCCAGCACTTTGAGAGGCCGAGCTGGGCGGATCACCTGAGGTCGGGAGCTCAAGACCAGCCTGACCAACAAGGAGAGACCCGTCTCTACTAAAAATGCAAAATTAGCTGGGTGTGGTGGCGCATGCCTGTAATCCTAGCTACTCGGGAGGTAGAGGCAGGAAAATCACTTGAACCCAGGAGGGGGAGGTGGCAGTGAGTGGAGATCTCACTATTGCACTCCAGCCTGGGCAACAAGAGCAAAACTCCGTCTCAAAAAAAAAAAAAAAAAAACCCTTGCCTAGGTGGGGTTCTATGAAGAGGTGCTAGGGCTGCAGTCGTTCTTCATTACTTTTATTATTTATTTTTTTGAGACAGAATCTCCCTCTGTCGCCTAGGCTGGAGTGCAGTGGTGTGATCTCAGCTCACTGCAACCTCCACCTCCCGGTTCAAGCAGTTTTCCCGCCTCGGCCTCCCGAGTAGCTGGGACTAGAAGTGTGTCCAGCATGAGTGGCTAATGTTTGTATTCTTAGTAGAGATGTGGTTTCACCATGTTGGCCAGGCTGGTCTTGACCTCAGGTGATCTGTCTGCCCCAGCCTCCCAAAGTGCTGGGATTACAGGCATGAGTCACCGTGCCCAGCTATCATTACTTTTAGATCTAAGGCTTTTCTCTCCTTTTTCAGACAGAGGAAGAGATGATTGAACAACGAAGTATGGACTTGTGACGTTTGACAGCAATTCAAGACTTTTTAAAAAATAAGAAAAATTTAGTGGCCGGGCGCAGTGGCTCATGCCTATAATCCCAGCACTTTGGGAGGCCGAGGCGGGTGCATCACGAGGTCAGGAGTTCGAGACCAGCCTGGCCAACATGGTAAAACCCCACCTCTGCTAAAAATACAAAAATTAGCTGGGCATGGTGGTGCATGCCTGTAATCCCAGGTACTCGGGAGGCTGAGGCAGAATTGCTTGAACCTGGAACCCAAGAGGCAGAGGTTGCAGTGAGCCAAGATCGTGTCACTGCACTCTAGCCTGGGCAACAGAGCAAGACTCAGGTTCAAAAAAAAATTTAGTTTGACGGTTGTTTGTAGTCATTTCTTTACTGTCTCTGCTTGGTCCATATTTCAAGCCCTAGCTTAACTCTACTATTAATTTATTCAAGACAGGTACAAAGCTGTTTTCTAGTCAGTTCTCATTATTAATCTGTTTCAAGTAATTATCTGAACCTTTTTGACTCCCTGATGTCCTCCGCAGACCTGTCCTAGGGTAGGAGTGAGGTCAGAGGGCATCCTGGTGGGGCCTTTGGTTCCCCAGTACTGACCAGAACGTCCCTGTGTTTCCAACAAAGTCCACTCCGTGTGGACTCATTAAACACATCAGTGTTTAGAAATTCTGGGGTTGAAAATGGTTAAAATGTGTTTGAGTCATTATATGCTGTTGGGGTCTGAAAGCCAGTCTGGCTTCCCTTGCTCATTCATAGGATGAAGTTGACCATAATTCAGCTCTCTCTCTCCTAGGGATTGTATTTGGATACTTCAGTTGGCAGAAGAACAGTTCTGCTCCAAATTACAGTCTGAAAAAATAAAAAATATCTGCGCATTGCTCTCTATATGTAAATATGAAAGGAAGTTTCAAGAGGTGGGAAACTTTCTAGTGCCTTCTTCGGATTGTTATTCTCAACTATCAGATTAGACGGTTTTGTTTACCTTCTGCCTTAGGGCTGTTTTAACTTTATGGCTTATTTTCCCGTGTTTTGTGTTACAATAGCAAAATTATTATATGTTACATGTTTATATCCAAAAATGACTTTTTATGATGACCCTTATTCCTGTTGTGTGAGTTTGGAAAAAGAAAGACAAGGGTCAAAGGAACAAAACCAGTGGGTTTTGGGGTCATGTGCCCCTCATGCTGTTAAAGCGTATGCGTGTCATTGAAACCTTCTGTGATTGGTAACAATTTCTGTGTGCATTTCAGCTTCTAGAATCTAAGAGGCTGAGGCCAAAGACCTCCTCACATTCTCCGTAACAGAAAAGGAAAAGCAATCTGGCTTCCGCAGCCTACGTCCTTATCAAGTGGATTCATCCCTCCCTGGCCCATACACGACAGCCCCACCACCAGCCTCCTCGCAGCCCAGGTCCTCAGCCACCTCCTTGGTGACAGTGATGCTGCAGCTGCACCTGCTCCCCCAGGAAGGGCACACCACGTCTGGACTCACAGTTTGCTCATTCTGCAGATGATCGCCCGAGAGAGCCCGTCACGTCACTGTGTTCCTTAGAATCTGCTGAAGCTTTCTTGGCCTAGAGAATGGAGTTTCAGTTCCCAAGTGGGAGCCCTTCAGTGCCCACTGCAAGAAGTCAATTTCCTCTCACAGCAACTGGCACCTGACTCAACTCCAAATACCCAGGACCTGCCTGGTTTCCTGTCTGTGAAGCTGATGGTTCCACCGTTTCTCCTCTGCACTACGCCACTGGCAAGAGCCTTCGATCTGTTACAGACTGGCTTAAAATGGTGCCTGCTTTGATGACACTTTCTGTGACTTACTTGAGCCAAACTAATCACTTCCTCATCTGACTGCTCAGGAAAAATATATCCCACCTCTTGGCAATTATTAAGTGCACATTTTTTCATATTTTATTGAAATTGGGATGCATGTGACAATCATTGTTGTCCAGAGTATGAGTTAGGGTGTTTGTCATTGTCCACACACGGGTGCCAGTGGCTGGGAGTGAATTCTGAGGATGACGGCGGAGAGCACTTTCTGAAGAAATGCTGTGTCTCTCGCTGTCCTGATGGAATGCAGAGCAGTGGCGTGTGAAAACCCACAGGGCAATGACTCTTAAATGAAAAGTAATTCAGAGGAGACAGAGAGTGAATGAACATTAAGACATTTGGGAATATCTTAACCGATTTACTTATATTGTCCTTTTTACATGTACGGTACGCATGACATATTATTAAAATCAGTGTCTAAAAGACATTAAGTTCTTTCTATGAGTACAAAATCAAAATTTTAAGAAATATGTGAGAAGCAACGTCACCAAAAATGGCAGAGTAAGGAATTCCAGTGCTCCATCCCTCCCCAAATACAACTGGCAAAAGCTGTCCTCATCGACTTTTACAGAACTCTGAAATCTAGCCACAAACTTACAGCAACCAGGGAAAGGATAATGAAGAAGGAAGCTGCTGCATGGTAGTGAGGGAGCACTGTGGCGCTTTAAACTGCCTGCTTGTTGTCCCTCCTTCTCCAGATTGCTGGCAGCCATGAAGATGGCAACGTGAACTCCCGACGCAGGCTGCTAGGGCCAGAGTGAACAACACAGACTCAGTTCTCAAAGAACCAGGGGTGTGTGTTTGGACCGGGCTGGCAGCCCCCTGACAGACTAGAGCAAGGGTGGCATTTGCATTCAGGCATTTGCCAAGAGCAGTAAGAGCGAAAGTACCGGCTGTAGGAGCCTGAGACAAGCAATAGAAAGACCAAAACGTCTGGAAAGGAAGAGTTTGGGGAAAAACATAAGTGGGGAATAAGGGCCATTAAAAGCTCTTGTGTGGCCAGGCACAGTGGCTCACACCTATAATCCCAGCACTTTGGGAGGCTGAGGTGGGTGGATCACCTAAGGTCAGGAGTTCAAGACCAGCCTGACCAATATGGAGAAACCCCTTCTCTACTAAAAATACAAAATTAGCCGGGCATGGTGGCACATGCCTGCAATCCTAGCTACTCGGGAGGCTGAGGCAGGAGAATCGCTGGAACCCGGGAGGCAGAGGTTGTGGTGAGCCAAGATTGCACCATTGCACTCCAGCCTGGGCAATAAGAGCGAAACTCTGTCTCAAAAAAAAAAAGAAAGAAAGAGAAAGAAAGAAAAAAAAAAGCTCTTGCATGTACCAGGGAAGCAGGATGACCATGTGCATGCCCAGCATGGGCTTAGTGCTCAGAAAAGGCCTGAAAAGACCCCAAGCTTCCACTTCCGGCTGACCTTCAAGATGTGCACATTCAAGAAGAGAAAGCTAAGACAGAATTATAAACAACCTGGCTAAGTGTTAGAGGAGTATGCCAACACAGAGCCAATCTCTAAAGACTGGGAGAATTTCTGTAGGTATGGTTTTGTTTGGTTATGTTTTTTTTCTCCTTTTTTTATTTCTTTTATGGGTTGAGGGCTTTGGGTATTTAAGGTTACTCTGTTAAAAATACTAGATGACCACTAAGCTAATGGAACACAGACTTCAATGGCCTCACACAATAAATAATGCATATGTTACAAAAGTCGTTTGGAAAAGTCAGCAACAACAGCCCACAACAAATAGCAACAACAAACCCTTGGTAGGGATGTGGCAGTTGGACATCCCCCACTCTACTTTGCAGAGTTGCCACATTGTAATTATCAAAATGCTAAGTTTCTGACATTTATGAAGCATTCAAAGAAACAAGAAAGTATGAACCATTCACAAGCATACTTTGAAGAAATTAATTAGAAACTGTCCCTGAGTAAGTCAGACATTGGATTTAGCGGAAAAAAAACTAAATAACCTGTCTTTAAAATGCTCAGGGCAAACCATGAACAAAGAACTAAAGGAAGCCAGGAGCATGAAGTATCACCAAATAGAGAATATCAGTAAAGAGAGAGAAATTACCAAAAAGAACCAGTTAGAAATTCTGGAGCTGAAATGAAATGAATAATTACTAGGAGGTTACAACAACAGGTTTGAACAGGCATCTGAAATAATCGGGCTGGGTGCGGTGGCTCACACCTGTAATCCCAGCACTTTGGGAGGCTGAGGCAGCCAGCTCATTTGAGATCAAGAGTTTGAGACCAGCCTAACCAACATGGTGAAACCCCATCTCTACTAAAAATACAAAGAAAATTAGCTGGGGTGGTGGTGCACGCCTGTCATCTCAGCTACTTGGGAGGCTGAGCCAGGAGAATCTCTTGAACCCAGGAGGCAGAGGTTGCAGTGAGCTGAGATCGCACCACTGCACTCCAGCCTGGGCAACAGAGTGAGACTCAATCTCAAAAAAAAAAAGAAAGAATCAGCAAACTTGAAAATAGAACAATTGAAATTATGCAGCCAGGGAAGCACAGAAGAAAAGAATGAAGAAAAGTAAACCAAGCCTGAGGGACCTATGGGACATCATCGAGCAGATCAACATGTGGCAGATCAACATATGTATAATGAGACTCTCTGAAAGAAGAGACAAAGAGAAAGTAGTGGAAAGACTACCTAAATAAATAATAGGCCTGGCACACTGAATCATGTCTGTAATTCCAGCACTTTGGGAGGCCAAGGTGGGTGGATCACCTGAGGTCAGGAGTTCGAGACCAGCCTGGGCAACATGTTGAAACCTCGTCTCTACTAAAAATACAAAAATTAGCCAGGCATGGTGGCGGGCACCAGTAATCCCAGCTACTCAGGAGATTGAGGCAGCAGAATCGCTTGAACCTGGGAGGCGAAGGTTGCGGTGAGTCAGGATTGTGCCACTGCACTCCAGACTGTGGAACAGAGTGAGACTCTATCTTAAAAAAGAAAGAAAGAAAGAAAAATAGCCAAAATTTCCCATATTTTATGAAAGACATTAATCTGCATCCAAGAAGCTCAACAACACCAAGTAGAACAAACTTAGACCCATACTAAGAAACACTATAGTCGAAGTATTGAACACCAAACACAAAGAGACAATCTTGAAAGCTGCAAGAGCAAAGTGACTCATCACATACAAGAGATCCTGAATACAATGAATAATCAGTTTTTCGTCAAAACCATGGTGGTCAGGCAACAATGGGATACAAGAAAAAAAATGTCAACCAGGAATATGATATCCAGCAAAAATGGAGACATTAAGACATTTCCAGCTAAACAAAAACTGATGTATTTCACAAGTAGACCTGTTCTAGAAATCCTAGAGAGGCTTTTCCAGGTTGAAATGAAAGGATATCAAATGGTAACTCAAAAACATGCAAAAATAAAGAACAATGATAAATTAGCTACATAGGTAAATTTAAAAACACCCTTTGGTTTATAACTTTTTTTCATTTTACTAGATAGTTTAAAAGACAAACCCCTGAAACAATAATTATAAAGCTGTGTTAATGGGCACACAATATATAAAGATGCAGTTTGTGATACTACAACATAAGTGTGGGACGAGGGGCGCAACAGAGCTGTAAAGGAGCAGAGTCTTTTTGTATACTATCAAACTCAATCGGTATTTAGGTAAAACTTGGTTGTTAGAAAGTTAATCATTATTCCCCAGAGTAAACACTGAGACAAAAACTAAAAATATATACAGAAATAGAAATAAGGGAATCAAAGTGGTGTACTTCCGGTAGGTGAATGCATGAACTGTGGTACACCCATACAGTGTAATATTTATACCCACTGAAAAGAAGCTATCTAGCCGTGAAAAGACGTGGAGGAAACTTAAATTCATATTACTAAGTGAAAGAAACACATCTGAAAAGGCTCCTACCTATATGATTCCAACTCTGTGGTATCCCTTAAAAGGGAAAACCACGGACACAGTAAAAAGATCAGTGGTTGTCAGGGATTCAGAGGGAAGGAGGGAGGGATGAGTAGGAAGAGCACAGGGGATTTGTAGGGCACTGAAACTAGTGTGTATGATACTATAATAGTAGATCCATGTCATCATACATTTGTCTAAACACAGGATGTACAACACCAAGAGTGAACACTAATGTAAACGACGGACACTGGGTGATAACAGTGTGTTCACGTTGGTTCATGGATTGTAGAAGTGCACCACACTGGCTCAGGCTGCTGGTAGTAAGAGAGCGAGTGTGTGTTGGGATGGGAGCAAGAAGGTCTATGGGCATTCTACCTTTCGCTAAATTTTTATGTGAACCTAAAACTGTTCTAAACATAAAGTCTATTTTTTAAAGGAGCAAAATAGCAAGTAAACTGGAGATTTAAATTAAAAAGAAAACTTGGTCTCTTCTAGTAGAATCCAAATACTGTGAGGTTAAGAGCTGTAACACTATTTTTCTCTAGTATCTCTCTCTTTTAGGCACATATTTTGCACTCAATAAGATTTTCTGAAATGAAGGGAATTTTGTGTGTGACCTTAGACAAGTCATTCCCCCCTACTTTTTTTTGGAGATAGAGTCTCGCTTTGTGCCCAGGCTAGAGTGCAGTGGCGTGATCTTGGCTCACTGCAGCCTCTGCCTCCTGGGTGCAAGCAATTCTCCTGCCTCAGCCTCCCAAGTAGCTGGGACTACAGGCACACACCACCAGGCCTGGCTAATTTTTTGTATTTTAGTAGACATAGGGTTTCACCGTGTTGCCCAGGCAGGTCTCAAACTCCTGAGCTCACGCAATCGGCCTGCCTTGGCCTCCCAAAGTGCTAGGCCTCCCAAGTGCTAGGATTACAGGCATGAGCTACTGCACCTGGCCAAGTCATTTCTCCTTTCTTATTTTTATTTTACTTTTCTTTTTTAAATTCTTTTTGAGATGGAGTTTCCCTCTTGTCGCCCAGGTTAGAATGCAGTGGCACAATCTCGGCTTGCTGCGACTTCCACCTCCCAGGTTCAAGTGATTTCCCTGCTTCAGCCTCCCAAGTAGCTGGGCAGGCACGTGCCACCACTCTCGGCTAATTTTTTGCATTTTAGTAAAGACGGGGTTTCACCATGTTGGCCGGGTTGGTCTTGATCTCCTGATCTCGTGATCTGCCCGCCTCGGCCTCCCAAAGTTCTGAGATTATAGGCATGAGCCACTGAGCCCGACTTTTTTTATTTTGTATTTTTTTATTTTTTGAGATGGAGTCTCGCTCTGTCACCCAGGCCAGAGTGCAGTGGCACAATCTCAGCTCATTGCAACCCCCGCCTCCCAGGTTCGAGAAATTCTCCTGCCTCAGCCTCCCAAGTAGCTGGGACTACAGGCATGTGCCACCACGCCCAGTTAATTTTTGTATTTTTAGTAGAAACGGGTTTTCACCATGTTGACCAGGATAGTCTCGATCTCTTCACCTCATGACCCACCCGCCTCGGCCTTCCAAAGTGCTGGGATTACATGCCTGAGTCACCACTCCCAGCCTACCTTATATTCTTTACATAGAAAATAAGGGTAATAAGTGGGGAAAAATGGTGCGGTAGAAAAAAATCAAACGAAGGCAATATTAGATGAATTCAGGAACAAAAATAAAATGAAGCTTGCAGGGGAAAAAAGCAAAATGATAGAAGTGTTTTCTAATTAGTAGAAATGCAAGTGGTGACAAATGTGTTGAGGTGGGTTATATGATGTCAAACAAAACAGACTTTAAGTCAAAACTTGTTACAAAAGACAAATAAGGACATTATATGTAGATAAAACGGTCAAACTATCAAGAAGATATATCAGTTTTACAGGTACACATATCAAAAAAGAGCCCCAAAATAAATGAAGGAAGATTTGACAGAGGTGAGGGACAAGATAGATAGTTTTATAATAGTCATTAGAGTTTAAATACATCATTTTCAATATGAATAACAAAATAGAGTCCTTAAAGAACACTCCACACCATCTAGACTTAATGGACATACATAGACCGTTTCACTCAGCAACAGCAGAGCACACATTCTTCTGAACTGCAAATAGGACATTCTCTAGGACAGACAACATGTTAGGTCACAAACAAGTCTCAACAGACTTTTAAAGGATTGAAATAAGACAAAGCGTCCTCTTGGACTACAATCGTTCTCTGACTAGAAATCAAAAATAGAAGGAAAACTCAGTTTTCACAAATAATGTGGCACTTACACAACACACAATGGGCAAAAGAAAAAATTACACCTGAAATTAGAAAATGTGATTTTTACAATAAATCAACACAAAAATAGAACATATCCAAACCTATGGAACATACTGAAAACGGTGTTCAGAGGGAAATTTATAGCTACTTATGCCTACATTTTGAAAAGAGAAAAAGAGGCCGGGTGCAGTGACTCACGTCTGTAATCCCAGCACTTTGGGAAGCCGAGGCGGGCAGATCATCTGAGGTTGGGAGTTTGAGACCAGCCTGACCAACATGGAGAAAACCTGCCTCTAAAAAAAAAAAATTAAATAAATAAATAAATAGAGAAAAAGAAATATCCCAGATCAATCGTTTTACACATTAGGGAACCAGGAAAAAACAAACAAACAAACAAACAAAAAACAAGCTAAGCCCAAAGTTAGCAGAAGAAAAAATAATAAAGATTACAGAAAAAAAAAAGAAAGAACAGAAAAATAATACAATCAAGAAAAATAATACAATCAACAAAACCAAAAGGTGGCTCTTTCAACAAGAGGAACAAAAAAAGACAAACATTTAACTGGGTTTAACTAGATTGAGCAGAGAAAAAGAAGAGTCAGATTATGAAACCAGTAAGAAACTAGGCCATTCCTATAAACCTTATATAAGTAAAAAAGATCATGAGAATAATATGATAAATTATACACCAACAAATTAAATAATCTAGACAAAATGAACAAATTCCTAGAAACAGATTACTAAAACTGACTCAAGAAGAAATGAAAAACCTGAGCATTTGGAATGAATGTTTTGGAATTAGTAATCAAACATTTTTTAACGAAAATAAGCCCAGGGCAAGATGGCTTCACTGGTGAATTATAACAAACGTTTAAAGAAAAATTAACATCAATCCTTCTCAAAGTTTTCCAAAAAGAGGAAGAGGAGGGAACATTTTCTGATTCATTCTATAAAGCCATATACATAGTACCTGATGCCAAGGCCAAATGAAGGTATTACAAGAGAAGAAAATTTGCAGACTGGCCAGGCATGGTCACTTGAGCCCAGGAGTTTGAGGCTGCAGTGAGCTGTGATCATGCCACTGTACTCCAGCCTGGGTGACAGAGCGAGACCCTGTATTTTTTCTTTTTTTTTTTTTTTGAGATGGAGTCTCACTCTGTCACTCTGGCTGGAGTGTACTGGCACAGGCTCAGCTCACTGCAACCTCTGCCTCCTAGGCTCAAGCAATTTTCTTGCCTCAGTCTCCTGAATAGCTGGGACTGCAGGTGTCAGCCACCACACCTGGCTAATTTTTGTATTTTTAGTAGAGATGCAGTTTCTTCATGTTGACTGGCTAATCTTGAACTCCTGACCTCAGGTGATGCACCCACCTCGGCCTCCCAAAATACTGGCATTACAGGAGTGAGCCACTGCCCCAGCCCAAGACCCTGTCTTAAAAAAAAAAAAGAGAAAAAGAAAGAAAAAAGGAAAGAAAATTTGCAGACCAATGTCCCTACAAATATATAGGGAATGCAGAAATCCCCCCCAAAATAAAATAAAAACTAAAAACCTAGCAAAGCAAATCCAGCCACCTTTTGCATGGATGATATGTATCAACCACATGGTATTTATTCCAGAAATACAAGGGTAATTCTTCACACACACAAAAAAAGCAATGAATGTTACATTAATAAAATGAAGGAAAAAAAAAACTATATGATGATCTCAATTGATGCAGAAAAAGCATTTCACAAAATCCAACATACTTTCTTGATAAAACCACTGAACAAAACAGGAATATAAGAGAATTTCATCAACAGAATAATTAGCACTTATGAAAAAGTCACAGCTAATATCATACTCAATGGGGAGAGACAAAAGCTGTTTCTCTCTAAAATTAGGAACAACAAGTGTACCTGCTTTCAACACACTCTGTACTAGAAATTCTAGCCAGAGCAATTAGGCAAGAAAAAGAAATCAATGGGCAAGAAAAGAAATCAATGGGCAAAAAGAAATCAATTAGGCAAGAAAAAAAAATCCCAGCACTTTGGGAGGCTGAGGTGGGTGGATCACCTGAGGTCAGGAGTTCAGGCCCAGCCTGACCAACATGGAGCAATCCTCTGTCCCTACTAAAAAAAAATACAAAATTAGCTGGGCATGGTGGCGCATACCTGTAATCTCAGCTACTCAGGAGACTGAGGCAGGAGAATCACTTGAACTCAGGAAGCAGAGGTTTCAGTGCGCTGAGATCGCCGTTGCACTCCAGCCTGGGCAACAAGAGCAAAACTCCATCTCAAAAAAAAAAAGAAAGAAACCAAAAATCAATGGCAAACAAAATGGAAATGCAGAGATAAAATTGTATCTATTCCAGAGGCCATTATATTTATAGAAAATATTTTTTAATTCACAAAAATCTGTTAGAGCTAAATAAATAAAATTAGCAAAGATGCTGGATACAAAATCAACATGCATATATCAGTTATATTTTTGTACACTAGCAATGAACAATCTGAAAGGAAAATTTAAAAAAACATTTTACTCACAATAGCATAGAAAAGAATAAAACACTTAGGAACAAATTCAACCAAAGACCTGAAAATTTAAGTATATTTATATGCTGAAAATTACAAAGTATTGTAAAAAATATGTAAATAAATGTAAAGAACTCCCATGTCATGGACCGAAAGACTTAATATTGTTATAATGACAAAACTGCCCAAAGCAATCTACAGATTCAGTGCATTTCCTATCAAACTTGAAATATTCCTTTTTGCAAAAATAGAAAAGCTGATTCTCAGGTTCATGTACTTGTAACAAACCTAAACCTCAACACAATCTTGGGAAAAAAAAAACAAATTTCAAGGGCTCATGCTTTCTAATTTCAAAACTTACTACAAAATTACAGTAAACAATACAATATGGTACTAGGTAGATATATAGATTAATAGAATAAAATTGTGAGTCCAGAAATAAACCCACAAGACCATCCAATGAGGAAAGAATAGTCTCTTAAACAAATGCTGGGCTGAGCGTGTTAGCTCATGCCTGTAATCCCAACACTTTGGGAGGCTGAGGCGGATGAATCACCTGAGGTCAGAAATTCAAGAGCAGCCTGACCAATATGATGAAACCCCATCTCTTCTAAAAATACAAAAAAAAAATTAGCCAGGCATGGTGGCTCACGCCTGCAGTCCCAGCTACTCAGAAGGCTGAGGCAGGAGACTTGCTCGAACCTGGGAAGTGGAGGTTGCAGTGAGCCAAGATCGCACAACTGAACTCCAGCCTGGGTGACAGAGTGAGACTCCATCTAAAAAAACAGAAAACCTGGAGAGATCCAAAATGGCCGATTAACAACAGCTCAGGATTGTAGCTCCCAGTGAAAGCACAGAGAGCGAGTGGACGCCGCAATTTCAGACGAATTTCTGTGGCCCACAAACTGGGAGATTCCCGGCGGAGGAGCCACACGTGTC